>JAKUCV010007390.1:5087-102033 GCA_028386065.3 Turnera subulata
CACTATTAACTCAATATCACGTATCTCGTATGGTCATCACAATATTCACATCAACATCACAAAGTTCAATAATCAACCACAGTAGTCACCAAACACATAGCAATAATCACAATAAAAGCCAGCAATAACATGACAGGCACAACAAGATAACATATAAGAAAAATGATCAATCAAACATTCGGGGTATCACGGGCAGCATACCGAAGTTTATAAGTTTATATCCTCACCTGATACTCCTTAGAAGCCGATATCTGGTTAAGCCTCGACAGCCCTATATTTAAAACAACAGAAATCACTTACAATGCACAAACAAGAATGATCATGCAAGATGCTGGTTTTAGTAATTATTATACGGCTTGCCTTATATCATATTTATTTTATTATTTCAATAATTTCATTTACTATGAAATTAGCATTCCCAATTAATTAAAGATTAGCTCGTTATTTTCTAATTATACTTAATTTAAATTCGTATCCAAGCTCCGAGCCGATGTATCGGCCCTATAGTCGCTCGTGATAAGAAAATATATGTATACATGTATATACTTATAAGTACTTATGTGTATAAGGTAATTCATATGTAGCCTTAAAAAAAATGATAAACAAATCAGATTTTAGCCCAATATTATTTTAGCCAGTGGAAATAAAGGTAATACGTTATAGCTGTCAAAGGTGATGTATAACAAATGCACCTGATATTTCATGTACGTGGTCAGTATTAATATTGTGGGCCGTTTTATGAATTCAGCTCAACACCTCATTTGGTAATCCATTATTCCAATAACCATTCAATAAAATTTATCTAATAAAGTTGGTATTAAAAATTAGTAACCGACTAATCCCAATCTGTACTATTATTAGGCAGGTACTATTATTAGGCAGTTAAAATACATTATAATTATTGCCCAGACATGATTGTTCAAATTAAAACCAATTCCTTAGTCATTACTCACATATTAACCACTGGTCCAGATTAATTAAGTCCTCATTAATCCCAAGTCAGAAAATTAGCGCCCAAATAGGTTATTAACCCAAACCAAGGTTAACAGGCCCATGAAGCAACACATATTGCCCAAGCCTGATGAAAAACGGTGTCGTTTTTCTTACCCCAGGCATCATCTCCTCTCTATACGCGATCTGAGTGCCACGACCATTACCACCATGATTCTTGTCCACCACCAAACTCATGGCTGCAAACCTGTTATTACTTCTGGGCAGTGTCGACTTTACCAATCCACTAACAAACAACTCCTATCCAACAGCACACCCAATTCCACACCCGGTTCAACAAGGAAAACTCAATTGACCATAATCCGTCAATAACCACAGAGAAGAAGAAGATGAATCCGGTGACGGCATCTTACCCTCTTGTCGCCCACAACGGCACATAGACGAGGAGAATTGGCGGACAATGACTGAACCAAGGTAAGGTCGAGCTCGGACTTGGGTCGGTGTCGTGTGGCTGGGTTCGGTGGCGGTTGCAGCGAATCGCACAGGTTGGAGGAGATGCAGCCGAGCTTGCTGCGGTTGGGTCCGGTCGGTGCTGCAGCGTGGGAAAGTGTGCACAAGGGAGGAGAGACTGATGGCAAAGGAGACGGCGGTGCTCGCCGGTGGCGTCAGCGTGGGGGAGGCGATAGTCGCGGGCAGAGCGGCGGCGACGAAGTCAGGGGAAGGTCGATTGGGGCNAGAGAGGGAGGAAGAGATTGGTGGTGTGTGGTGGCTGTGAAGTGAAGGAGAAGAGAAAGAAAAGAAGAGAAGAAAGAAAAAGAAGAAAAAAAAAAGAATGGAAGGGTAAGGGTAGCAGGGCATGGTGCTCGGGGAAGAAGAGAAGAGAAAATAAAAAAAGAATGAAAAAAAAGAAGACAAAAGAAGAAAAGAGAAGATGGAAAGAAAATAAGAGTGGGCCGGTTGGTTTAAAAAAAATCAAGAGACAAGAAGTAGTGGAGGAAAAAGGAGATTGAGAAGAAAAGAATAAAAAAAATAAAATATCTAACTATTATTTTCTAGAAAAATCTAATCCTGCAAAAGACCTACATGCTCTTCATGCTTCTCTTGTGTTCCAAAATATCCTAGGGGCATAATCGTCTTTTCCAAATTCCATCCCAGTCCGAAAATACAACTTAGGCTCAGAAAATCCAATTAACTCTCTCGAGCGTTGCCCAAGTCTCGGAATTGAAAACCGAGGCTCGGTTGGCCGTGTAGAACTCTCGAAAGTTATTTCCGAGGCTCGAAGATACTCCAACGTCGTATATCCTTGGCAATCGAAATGAAGCTCGGTTACTCCCGGTAAAACTCGGAAAACTCAGTGGGGTAGAATTCATGATTACAACGATAGAATCTATCTACCGTTGTAAGAGTTAAAACGACTCGGTAAAATCTCAAAAATTTTACCCGGGTCGTTACACCGAGCTTGACCCGCCGCTCTCGGACCCATCGCGACCCCGCGAGCCGACGGCAGCAGCGCGTCCCCCTACCGCCGCCTCTTCTCCTGCCACGCTCGTCTCCGCCTCGCGCCGTTCGCCATTCGCTGCTCGCCTTGTCGTACCGTCGCCAAGGTTGAAGACGACCTCTACCCGTTTCTGCAAACGGGTCGGGGCCTTGGTCTCATGACCTGGGCTGGTGCACATGGGCCTTGGACGCGGGCCTGCGAGGGTCAGCAAGTTTCGGCCAGCGCCTGGCCTGGGTTTTCGGCCTGGTTTTTACACCTGGGCTGCTTTATACAAGCCCCAAATTCAAAAAAAAAAATTAAAATTAAAAAAAAAACAAATTTGAACCGCTCACATCACGGTATGGAGGGGGAGAATTTATATATTACTGAAAAATTTATCGAGTAAGCGTATATTTTATACCCTCTATTATTATGTTTTATTTAGTATTCAATATTGTCCGGCTAAGCCGCCTTACTTCATTTATTGGTCGGCAAAGCCGCCTTATCTCTTTGATGGCCGGCTAAGCCGCCTTGTTTTATTTGTTGGCCGGCTAAGCCGCCTTTATCGATTAAGCATATATTATATACCATCTATTATTATTATTATGCTTATTTTTCTGATTGGGCTATGAAAAGACCCATTATATTTATTTTTTAGCTTTAATTTACATTTTAATTGGGCTCGTACAAGGCCCATTGCATTTAATTTTTGTTTATTTAATTTTAATTGGGCTAATTAATAAAAGACCCATGTTTCTTTTTAAGTCTTTTATTTATTTAATTTTGGAATTATGTTACAAATATTGGAGACCCTTAAAATTTCCGGAAGAAATTTGTTATGGGCACTGAAATGCATTTCAATGCAAATAGTCTAGAAGACTAAATAAAAGAGTCTAGAAGACTCAATAAAAGAAAATAAAACAAAGACCGGAAGTCTTAGTGCCAAAAGATCCAGCAGATCTTTGAGGAAAAATTGAAAAAAAAAAATATGACCACCAGAAGATGGACACTGTGCTTATCTTGCTTACCCTGAAGGTGCAAGCCAATATATATTGAATAATTTTATTTTATGTTCAACTTTATTATTATGTGTTATATTTTATTTTATTTACTTTACAGTATGTTATAATCGTTTCCAGAATAATGGTTTAGGCATTTGTCCTGGAGACAATGCAAGTTGACATCAAGGGGAGAGTTATATGTGTGGATGTCAACTATTTTACATAACATGTACAATCTCAAAAAATGAGAAAAAGATTTATACGCTCCAGAAGAGCATAAGTTTGAATATGTTCTTGAAGAACGCATGCTTTACTATGATCTAGAAGATCATATATTTACGCTCTGGAAGAGCAAATACTCTTGAAGAGTACTGAAGCTCCCACTCACAGTAATAAAAGATATTATTATGGATCCCGTTAAATTGACTCTGCTCTATTCCCTGAAGCGAATAAGACAGTATAATCAATTGTGCCTGTGGCCGTGAATGAGATTATAATTACAAGGCTGAGAGAAAGCGTGCATATTATTATTGCATAATGGATCCATAACTGGAGAACATTCAAAGAGGAATTTTCCTCATACATAAGTTTATACAGATATTTATCTATTGGGTACAACATTGACTCTAAAACTCTGAGCCTCGTTGTTGATGTTGACCCTAACACTGTCGTTCCAAGAGAACCACATGCCACCTATATTGTTTTCTCCAGGTATCTCAAACCGATTCGTTGCAGGAAAACGGAGTGGGATTACACCATGATTTTCTCCTGCTTGCCACAAAGTCTCAGTAATCAATACCATGTTGGGCTTGTACTGATTCTTTAGACCCCTTAAGGTACGCACAAAATCTTGGGACCTTCTTGCTACACCCCGGCAATTCCATAGTAAAAGTCGTACCTTAGGCCATGTAGGTGGTAACCCAGTCACCCTTGGGACGCTCCGAGCCATCATGGAAACCTGATAATAATTGCTTTGATTTAAAATTTGACATGAAGGCTCTAGCTGAAATTCCTGCAGTCTATTAGATATGAAAAACATAATAGAATTAGCCAAGCCATAAAAGGAAGCCCTTAAATTGCTTTGGTTCTCTAGGAAGAATTTTTCTTCCATAGGAGTTACAAAGAACCAAGATGAATAAAGTTCATCAACAAACACTAAACGAGGAATTCTCGCCAGATCATTTGGTAATTCCTCTTGCTGCTCATTCACCAAGCTATAAGCTAACCTATTCCTTCTTCCTAGAGAGGCACCCTCAACAAAGAAAACAGTAGCTGGGGAAGGCATTTTTCTTGTCTTGTTGAGTTTTTCTGAGTTTTTTGCATCTTCCTGTCTCAACTGCCTCCCCTTCTTATAGTCTGAGATTAGACAGCTAGGTGTCATTTTTTCAAATGTGGACCCTTTTTCTGTCTCCGAAAAGATCCAGAAGATTTTTCGGTAATTAAAACTTTGCATTATTTGTCAGTAAACTCCAAAGCTTTTCAATCTTCGAGGTTTTGCTTTTGGAAAAGTTTGCCACTACTTTAATTATTGTCCAATAATTCTGATATTTTTCGACATGAGTGGCAAAAAAAAATAAGCCTAAAATTGACACATGTATAGCAGCCAGAAGCTAGCAATTTCAAGTTATTAAATATACAATATTCGAGTAATTGAAACTTACCATATCTAGCCAGAAGCTGGAATGCACTAGCCTGAAGCTAGCAATTTTAAGTGTTTAAATATACAGTTTGAACAGCTTGAAGCTGAGACCAACTAGAAGTTAGCTGATAGATATGTAATTTATAGCTGTTATGCACCAGCTAGAAGCTAGTAAATAATTTTCCTAAGTTATCATATCCAGCCTGAAGCTGGCACATAAATAGCAGCCTGAAGCTGGCACTAACTTGAAATTGGTTCATGGATTTATTGTTGGCATGAGCGGTTGGGCCATTCCGGATCAATAATGATGCACGAAATTTATTTGGTCATTCATTGAAAAACCAGAAGTTTTACAATTAATGAATTTCCAAGTGTTTGTGTGCTACGAAATTAATTATACGGCCTTCTTAAGATGAGATTGGCTTGGAATCACCAGCAAGTTTGGAAATAATTCAGGGACATGTACGCGGACTAATATCTCCGCCGTGTTGAGCATCTAGGTAATTTTTACGATGCATCGACTAGATGGTCTATTGTGTGACGCAAGTTGGCATTGTGCGCACTTATTTTAATGATTAAGCCACTTGTGAGTGCATATCCCTACTTATGTTATTAGACTATATGTCTAGATAATGCTGGTATATTTCTTCAATGGATAATGTATATCATTGGAAATAAACTCAAACAGATCTGGGGGAACATTGACAATTGATTGCAGGACCATTGATGAAATATGACTATTTGAGAAAATGGTATTTTACATGCAGCAGCACTCGTGTGCATCATGCCAATAAGTTATCATAAGGTCTCCCAATTTAATTGGTTCATGGTCACGAACCTAGTAACTCCCATCTTCGGACCGTTAGTTGTACAGTATAAAATGCTCCACCACAGCATAGTAAAGCTGATCCTTAAAGAAGGTTGGGAATAGATGTTGGGTATAAAAATCTCCATCAATTACAAAGTAATTGAAACCATTGACTAATGATTGGAGATTTGTTAATTTGATGATAGAGTTTACCCAACATCAGGGGGAGAAAATGAGCAGCTGGATCAAGATATTATTGAAATATATTATCAATATATAGTTGTTGATCCTCAAACAAATTAGTGTGAATCTGAAGTTCAAAAGATGATTCATTTGCAGGAAAATTGATATGAAATTGCCAGATACATAAAGTGACCAATTCTTATATACCAGCTGCAAATGCTCCTGTTCAAATTAATGTTCCAGAAGAACAAGTATAGTATGCAAATGAATCCAAAGTGCGCCAGAAGCGTAGAGTATACTCGGTTCCAAAAGAAAAGAAAACAAAATTCTCAATAGAGAAAAAGGAGCAAAGAGATAAGATGGCCCTAGCGAGAAAATAAGACCTCCAGTAGAGGTTCAAATTAAAAGTCCTCAAGTAGAGGAAAATCCTCTAGAAGAGGTTTTCTGACACAATTGATAAAGTTCCAGAAGTAACTCAGGTACCTGGAAAAAAAAATGAGTATAATGAGATCTCAATTACAGTGTCAGAAATAAGATGGAACCGACGTAAAATAACCGTCGACGGAATATTTATTTTATATAGCGCTAAATATTTTGAAATAAAATGAGGATCATGAACCTACATCTATTGATGAATGTAGGCGCAGTATGATTGGCCAAAATAAAGAGATATAATTAGGCTGTGTTAGAATCACTTGTGAAGCGAGATATTTTCCGGACCTGTAGTCCGTTGTGAAGCAAGATACTATCCGGACCTGTAGTCCGTACACCAGATGGTGTGGAACCAGTCGATTGAAAATGGGTATTTGTACGAAAAGAGAATTATAATAGAGGGATACAAAGCACGACTTATCGCACAAGGTTTTACCCAAACGACTTGGTATTAATTGTGAAGAGATAGATATACTCCCCTGTGGTGGATGCAATTATTTTTGATAAGTCTGGCATTATATGAAAAGAATTAAAAATGCATCAAATAGATGCTATTACAGCCTACATTTATATGGATCCATAAGTCATGATACATACATGAGAATCCCTGAAGGATTCAAGTTGCTTGAAGCAACTAATTCCCGGGAATACATAAATTTAAGTTAAATTGAATTTTACATGGTTTAAACCATTTTGAGTATGCATAGTATAAAATACATGCATGAATTTATTTTTGCTTATATTGATAATTCATATGCGTTTCTGTAATTTAAATATTATTGGAACTCCTGAAGAAGCTTCCAAATGCCGTGCTATGTTTTGAGATGAAAAATCTCATAAAGAATTAGATTGGTCCTGAAGTACCCTATCTAAGTGAAATCTATATTGCTAGGAACATAAAGCCTGAAGCTTTTGACTTAAGCCTATTGGCAAGATATAACTTTGTTCTTATCTTCGGGGTATAACCGATGCGGTATTATGTTAACCCTGCAAACCCAAAGAGAATATAGTTGGCCTTTGTAGATGCAGGTCCTTTATTTGATCCACAAAAGCACAGATGGACATCTGCTACAAGTTTACACATGAAATTGCCATATCATCGGGACCACAAAAGCGAGAGGGCAAGGAAGAAGCTCCAACGACAAAATATGAAGATAATGCTGTCTACATTGTCCAATTAAAGTAATGATGCATCAAAAAGTGATCAGACAAAACACACGTCACCAGAAGCTGACAAGGACGATTGACATGCAATGACATCAAAAAACAAGAAAGACCAAATTGAGGGGGAGTAAAATACGCACTGCACTCTTTTTTCCTAGTTTTTATCCCACTGGGTTTTTCTTAGTAAGGTTTTTAATGAGACAGTTATTTCAAAAAGCGTATTCTACACAAAGTACAACAGTATTCAAGGGGGAGTGTTATAAAATGTAGAAAAAAACATGTGTGAATACTGTTATTTACTGTGCTATCTACCTATCTGTGTATATAAACCCACACTGAAAAATAAATTGGACGAGCTTTAACTCATCTTCCGTGCATTTTCTACACTTCTCCTCTCCTCTTTTCATCATCAATTTGTTTATAATTCTTCCAATTTAACAGATTATACATAACACCCGTTTTCTAATAAAAGGATTTTAAGATGATTTTTTTTTTCTTCTTCTTCTTACTAATTTGCCGGTGTAAGTGGGTGTTACTTACGATTGTTCGTGGTAATAAAAAAAATGGAGTAAGGATATTCATTAGAAAGAAATTGAGGGAGGACAACATGATAACATAAGGAAGTGTAGCTAACCACTACTGGGAGATAAAAGATTCTATGAAGAGATTAACAAAGATTAGAACCCACTACTTTCATGTCATAAAGCATCCACCACAAAATGGAAATCCCTTTCTAAGAAATAATTAAGTGGGAATTCTTAACCTTTGGTTAGTTGTTAAGTATGAATCAATCCTGCACCACAAATTAATATCGATGGGACAAAGATAAGAAGTGTCAACAAATCTTAAATTACAAAAGAAATTTTGTGATACTTACTTGGTGAGATGGAACATGAATGATGAAATAACAGGAGTTAGAATCTTATTGTCAGTTATTAATTTTGGAATGTAATTAAGTCCACAACAAAAACTCTAGCACTACTCAAGCAGGCATTGAAACTTCTTTTGTAATTTTGTTGGAAAAAAAATGCAGCAACCATTTCAAGCAGTAGCAATATTTAAACCATCCACTCACCCAAATGGGAAGAAATATTCCTCCACTTACAGTACTAGTTAAAAAAGTTATCACATCTCACATTTTATTTTAATTTTATTTTGAAAAATATTAAGTAATTATTAGTTACATATATTTTAATAATTTTTTATACTAATAAAAAAACTTGGTTAAAAAGTTCTTTTTTTTTTTAGAATTAGTTATAAGTTCTTAATGCTTTATAATTTATTTGAGAACATGATATCTTATGTACTTCTATGACTTTCAACAGGAAATAAATGTGCCTTCCATATGCTGGTTATTTTGAACCGACCATCTAGAAACCTTGAGTATGGACAAAATACAACTGTATGCTGTTCCAATAAGAAACTGCTTGCCATAGATAGCATAAAAAATGCACCTTGATAACGTTTTTTATTCTACTTTCTATACCAAAGGTTGCTGAAACATAGGCAAACGACAAGGGGTAACACAAGTGTGCAAAATCTCCTCCATCGATTCATACTTCATTCATCACAAAAGGACCAACAAGGATGACACCTATTATTTTGTAATTGTTTGTCACAGTCGTAATCCAGTTTTCTAGTGTAGATAACTTGGGACCTGTTTGGAATTGTTTTTTCTTTTCTGTACTCAAAAATAGTTCTCAAAAATTAACTCAAAAAACTATTTTCACAGTGAAACAAAATTTTAAAAGTTATTTGGGTGTTTGTTCTTTGGATATTTGTTTTTTTAGGAAAATCAGTCCAACCACCCATTTTCCCCGAGCTTCCCCCCTCTTGCTGCTCCTTCTCCAGTCCACCATTATTTTAAAAAGGATGAGGAGAGTTGGTGCCGTTGGTTTTGTGATCCACAATTATAAAATCTACATATCTCCTGAGACGATGAAAGAGGAAGACGAAGAGAGAGAATGGTTGGGAAAGAAATATGTTTTTTTTTTTATCATCCTAAAGAGCCCCGCACCCAGGCAAGATCGAACTTGGGTGGCCTCAGTGGCCCGAAGTCTTTGGTGCCAGTGCAACCAAGAGGTGCTAGGGAGAGAAAAGAGATATGTTACCAGGAGGAAGAAGTGTTTGAGACAAAAAGGAAAAATTATTTATATAAACCTATTATTTACGAAACTACCACCGTGAAAACAACGAAAACATCATTTTGATGTTTTCACTTTTCTGGTTTTGAAATCAACTTTTAGAGAATTATTTTTAAAACCAATCCCCAAAAAAACCATCCAAACAAAATTTCTTAAGTTTCGGAAATAACGAGAACAAGAAATCTGTTCTCTAAAACACTTTCAAACACGCCCTTGGAATTCTTACCAAGCTGAGAAATTTTGATGGACCATCGATGAATAGTGAAGCCCGAAGAGAATCAAATTGATTTTTATCAAGTCATTGAAGCATACTTGTGTTACATAGTTAGAATAGTATGGAAAGGAAGATATTGATTTGTAAGAGGGGNGGGGGGGTTGGTTATGACTAAGTTAGGGAGACAGGCAAGTGATTGACAACGTCAATGTTCCTGAACAAGTTCTACTTCGTCTGTTGACTAGTTCTGCATTGTTTATGCTCTCTGAGTGATCGTCATGGACAAGGATGTTCTTCATTTTCTTCCCTCAGTTCTTCATAGATTTAGAATTTCATTCGTTTCGCTGGACCTTGATCGATAATCGGATCAAGCGTGGGAGGTTGTGACTCTCCTCCTTGTTGGGATTCGGACTCTTTCTCTGCTTCAGAAGTTGGAGGTGGCACATAGCCATCTGGAAATGGAGGGGGTGCTGGGGCTGGTGGTAACTGCAAGAAAAATATACAAAATTTTACAGGATATAGAAAGAATCACCTTAGTTCTATAACAGGACATCCAAATTTTACAGGATATAGAAAGAATCAAGTTAGTTCTATAACAGGACATCTAAATTTTACGATTTGAATATCAGAAAGAGAGAAAACTAAAGCAGCATCATTAGCACAAAAAGCACAAAACCCCTTCTTGGAATGATTTCTATAATTCAAGCAAGAGTCGTCAGGGAGAAATGATATGAATGTGTTGGTGGCACTGGACATCCTGTTCTTCTGATTACTGTGGTTACTTCAGCCTTCAGGTTCTTAAGCGTATCATGTTAAGCAAACAAATTAAAGGATTTGATCAGATATAAGAGAATTACCTTGCGCTGTAGGGAGGCAAGAATATGATCTATACGCTTAACTTCCCTAAAGTCAATCACCTCTTTACTGGGCTTTGGTTCAGAAGGTACGCCCTCATTCTCTGCATCAACTACACAAGACAAAACTCAACATTCAAAATGAAAAGATTTGATGCTATTATGAAGGAGAAAGGCCAAAACTAGGAAATATTTGCTCAATCACATACACAGAGAAAGAGGTGGTTATCAACTACAAACTTCAGCGCCACACAATATGTTCATAATTAAAGAAATGAATGTGGATATCAAGGAAAAGAGGCAATCCTGTTAAAACATTAAAAATCTCAGCATCTGAGCAGGTAGTTGTGATAACCAAGCAACATTCTCATAGCTGATTGTCATGTAATACAGGATGGACGAGTGTAAAACGAGTTTCTAAGAATAAAATGGAAAAAATGCACCAAGAGAAATTGAGAACAGCATTAATAGATTGAGAATAGCATTAACAGATAGGGCAAGACAAAAATCATATGTTAGTCTGCAGTCAAGAAGACAGCTTGCTACCAAAAAGTATGCCAATGATACATCTAGAAGGCTATAGATTAATAGCAATCAAGGAAGACGATCACAGACAAAAAGCTATGTGTTCATTTTTTTTTGATCATCAAAAGCTATGTGCTCCGGTCAGCTTTCTGCAACACCAACTCCAATTCATCGGAAAGCAACCAACATGAAATTCATTGAGTTTGCCACTGTTACGTCTAATTCACTAGAATTTGTTGTCAATTGTGTACCTTCAGCAATTTGTCATAGTGGCATAGTAGCAATTATGTCATTTCTAACTCTTAAGAATAGTATAAACCATGGTAGTACCTTAAAATCTGAGAACATTTCAGGGGTTTATGGGAACATTTTATGGCATTTGCAATATCACCACTTGAAAAGTTGATAGATTCAATGTGATGAACAATTTCAAGTATCATGTAACCCTAGACGTTGACAAACTCAGCCAGAAAAAAAAAAGTGAATTTCCTCATAGGAAACAAAAGGCGCTACTAATCACAAGGGACGAATCAATTCTGAAGAAAAACCTAACCTAAGTCCGAAACATCACTAACAAGCTATGCTCACACTTTCAATCCAACAACACAAGCAAATTCATAAAAAGAACAAGCAGAAGCATTTAGCAATACCATATCCAATCTTCTCCAACTTCGACGCAGCAGTAGTAAAAGCCTTTGATATATAATTCAAAGCCCGGCCCTGCCACAAGGATACACCAAATCAGCATCACCATTACATACAAAGCAAAATAAAGGACAAAAAAAATGAAACATAACAGAAAAAAAAGAACTTACAATCCTAGCTGCAAACACATTACAAAGCTGTGGAGCTTGGTATATAGACCCATCCAGGATATAGTAAGTAAGCATAGGCGTAACTTTCTCCGGACTATCCCTCTTCTGCTTCCGGAAGACGAACAAGTTTGGCTCCACCACTTCGCTCAACATGAACTCCATTCCCATCATTGTCCTTTTTGCAATTAAAACAGACGTAAAGATTCAATCTTTATCAACTCGAAAGAATCAAAGGACAAGTGAGTGAGTGCCCAATTGAAGTTACGTACGATAGATGGGTGAGGTCGAGTGGGTGAATGGACCGCATACGGAGTTGCTCGTTATTGCAAGTGAAGTCGTAGAAAGGGGAGAGAGCGAAGTAATCGAATTTATTTCCTTTGTAAGCCCAACTTCTCTTCATTTTGGGCTTTTAATAACCTTGAAGGGAATATATGTTGTTTAGCATAAATTTTTAATAGGTCTCCAATGCCAATAATTAAAAAGACAACATTTTGATATTGAAGTAAATTCATTCACTGATAGGACGTTCTCCGCAAGTAAATAATTTATCGATGGCTCCAGAACAACTATTTTTAACTTTAATACCAATTGTACACATTTATTTACCGTTGAAACGCCCCGATCCGTATTTACCGTTATACACAGTAAACACGTGGGACCACATACTATTACAATAACCACAGCGGCAAATAACACAACCAACAGATTTAATACATTAAAAGTACATAATACATCAACCGTACTTGTCCCGGTACGGGAATATTATTACAACAAGCATTAATCCACAGAGTTATTAAATGCAAGCAGCGGAAGTCTTAATACAACACAACAATAGACAACAATATAAACATGATGCAGCGCAGGATGGATCCGGGCCTGGCAGAGGGAGCGCCACAGCTTGCCTCGAACGTTCCTGAGCTACGCACAAACAAACTACGCGACCAGGTCGCGCAGGCGAGGGGTGAGTTCGAAGTGCTCACCGGGTAAAATCCATAAGCAAGTATACATATACAACAACCATAGATAATCCAAGTCACATCAACAGCAATTACCTAAGATTCATACGAACTCTAAATAACACACTCTGTGATTCTAGACACACTACACCAATTTTATTATCAGGGCCCTTATCACTAGTTAAATGATGGCTGTCGCCTGGTAGTCAAGCTAGCTATCCCGTGGACCCCGCCCTGGTACCTCCACGTATAACTGGCACAGACAGGGAGCAGACCCCAAGCACACTCTCCCCCAGCGCCTAAAATAAAAACTGGTACAGACAGGGAGCAGACCCCAAGCACACTCTCCCCCAGCACAATAAAAGTAAGACTACCATCTGGCTATTCCAACATTTAACTGTGATTTACTAGATGTCTAAGTGTGACCAGTTTTATTATTCCTAGATACTAAATTCCTATTATCCTCCACTCTCTCATTATCCCGAGCAGGCTCACAGCCTCTCCGCTCGTCTGGATAATACAAACTCATTTAACTCGGTACCCTCGGTACTCTACTCCCACAATTTCACAGTCAACAATAACAACAGTAATAATCTACTAGCACCAACATTTCTAACATATTCAATAACATCAACAGTAGCATCAATTCAGCAACATCAACGGCAACAAATATCATTTAAATTCAATTCACAACAACCATTCACAGCCACAAGAATTATTCAAGTATATAACACACACACAACAACTTGGTACTATGGCAGTATATAAATAATTACTTATCCTCACCTTAGCCGATTTTCTACTCCTGAAAGTCCTCGAAATGTTCCGGCTCAGGCTCCTCAGGGTACTGCTCGTTATCAATTCCTATATCAAACAACAATTTATGCACATATAAGATGATATGCAAATGCTCGGCTAATACTATAAGCCGTAAAATAATTACTGTGCCTACTCGGTACTTCCCCGGGTTATTCCCATTATCATCATCACATTTATTTACATAGGCCGGAAATACTTTACCATAATTATTTTCGGTTATTTTTCCGGTACGTATTTACTTTGATAATACCCTTTCCATTTTTATTTCTTTGAGTATGTACTTTCCAAAATTATTATTATTACCATGTATATATATTTCAAGGTAAATATTTCCATTTAATATCCATATACTATTTTCTTATATTTTTCCAGATTATTCCCATAATTATTTTCCAGGTTTTATTTCTTATTTATTTTTTTAACTAAAATGGATTGGGCCAAGCTTTTCAGCCCAGGTCAAGGCCCAAGGACAGGCCCAGGTGTCAAGGCTGCCTAGACCAGCAGCAGGCCCGCGTGAGCAGGCCCGTGCATAGCCAGCAGCCCGCCAGCCCAAGGCCCAGCCCAAGACCGAACCCTCACAGCCCAAGCTATACCCCTACAACGCGCGGGTCGACCCGTTACCGCGACCAGCCAAACGGGTCGTCTACCTCATTCTGCTCACCTTCGTCGACGGCGGCACGAGAGCAGGCGTGGTAAGGGTGGCGCTGCGAGGAGAGGGCGACGGCGTAAGGAGGTGGAAGGCGGTGCGACGAGGAAGGCGATGGCGGATCCGGGTGGCCCTACTCGTCGGGTCCGGCGGCTGCAGCGAGGATAGCGTCGTCAGTGGCTCGTTGCAGGCTGTCGCGCACGGAAGGGTGACGACGGCATGGCTCCAGGTGGCTGCAACGAGGAGGTGAGGAAGAGGACAGAGGGCGGCTGATGGCGGCCCGGTGGTGGAGTGAAGGAAGAAGAAGGTGATGGTGGTGGCGGCGACGGCGACGGCCCCCTTCCCTTTTTCTTTTTCTTTTTTTTTCTTGGTTTTCTTTTCTTTCTGTTCTCTTTTTCTTTCTTCTCTTTTTGTTGTTTTTTTTTTTTTAATTGTGTTTCTGGTTTTGGTTGAAAAGAAAGGTACTGGGTTGTATTTTTTTTGCAGTTGAGGTATGAAGATGAGTTTTTCTTTGCAGGTGAAGGAGATGCTGGGGATGGGTTTTTTTGCAGTTGAGGATGGGTACGAGAGGAAGAAAAATAAAACATGCAGGGTACTGGCACATCACGAGCATCACAGGGGAAACAAGAGTTTACGTGCGTACAGGAGCTAGGCGGCTGCATTATGCAGTTGTGTCCCGTCCGGACCAGAAAATATCAATAATATCGCCCTTGACTTATTTCTGGTCCGTTAATTCGAGGTTAAACTTGACTTTTCTGGAGATTCCTGGACCCGAAAAATTCCAACTTTGGTCCGTAAAATCCGCAGAAAAATCCCGAGCGTGGGACAGAGCTCGGTTTCGGAATTCGATGCATAATTTATCCTGAAATAATTACTCAAGATTATTTTACATGGTAAATTACTGTACAAAGCGTTTTTACAGTCCCGGTAAAATGTAACATTTTTACCCGGGCTGTTACAACCGTTGTTTTAATTTGTTTTAAAAATATAATACGACTATTTTACTTATTTCAAAATTTCCTGGTAAAAATTTTCCTGAGTTGGAAAATTGCGAATTTTACTAGTTGTAGTTACTTGATTCTCAAAAAAAAAAAAAACTGTCGTTAGTTGACACCAAAAAAAGAAGAAAAGAGTGAAAGAAGAAGAAACTTCCGCGTATTTTTTTTTTGGCATTGCACAATGTGAAAACAAAAGAAAAGAAGAAGTCAACGTTGACGACAGGGTTTTTGTGGATATCATATTACGTGGTTGACACGGCCACCGTTGATCTGGTAATTCGGCTCCGAAATATACTACTACTCCATGGGGGCTAGCTAGGCCTGGTTAATATGGTTGGGTGCCAATTGACTTGCTTAGTCGTCTCACTATCAGGCATCACGAAACGATCCCTAGATGGTCAAAAACAGTGGCTGGCTATGGAGGAAGAATAGAGAGTAGGACGAAAATGGAGTAATCAAGGAAATTGGGATCAGGAGGCAAAAAGTTTGATCCCTGTTTTTTTTTTCCTTGCCACCATACCTTTGATTGGAAATGTGGTTCAACATCATTCACCAAAATGGGAGAAACTAAAAAAAAAAAAAAATTAAGTAGACGTACGTAGCTAGCTGGTTCCATTTTGGTTTTCGGTTAATGTTGAATTGTTGATGAACAATGATTGATATCGTGAAGCTAGCTCTTCCGCTTGCTTCCTATCATTTCATGTAAAACATTAGCTTATGAAATTTAATCGAAACAAAAAATAAACTATTCTTCATTACAAAAAGAAACACAAAGGGTACATTACCATACAAACAAAAGGGCACGCGTTTTTATTAGACTTTTGATGAGGACTAACTAGAGTGTTTTGAGGAAAAGGAAGTGGACGACTTGATTGATCACAAGTCAATTTTCACAAACAATAAAGTGAACAAAATCAGGCATAGCTGTACCTCCACAGAACAAAAAAGCATCTAGTTGCCCGAATTGTTGCTTTGGAAGTAAAACACTGAAGCTGCAGCCCATAATTACATGTTCAAAGGAGCTAGATGCTAATGGCATTCCTGGTGAGTACACTGACCAACTGTTAATAAAAACAAGATTAAGCACTAGCATGTAACTATTGATACTACTTTTTCCTCTTATACAGGAAAAAGGACTAAAGATTGAGAGGCAAATGCTGAGGCATACCACGCTTGCCTTGCTACTTACAATATCTCTTACAACTCTGGCTAATGCTCAAGACCAATCAGGTATGTCGACATCTCACTGTTCTTATGCCAATAGTAATTTGTCCACTAAGTAGTAACCATATATAGAAACTGAGGCCCTTCTTCTCTGCCAGGCTTCATCAGCATCGATTGTGGAGCACCGGATAATGCTAATTACACCGACGAGATAACAGGAATAACTTACCTCCCGGATTCGTCATTCATCAGCACCGGCGTAAGCCACAGCGTATCTCCTGAATTTAAGACATTCGCTGCAGGAAGACAGCAGGAAAACCTGAGAAGCTTTCCTGAAGGAGACAGGAACTGTTACAAGGTGGGGGTTAAAAGAGGCACTAAGTATCTGATCAGAGCCATCTTCATGTACGGGAACTATGATGGCAGGAACATACTACCTCAGTTTGATTTGCATCTAGGTCCTGACAAGTGGGTCACAATGGACGTAACAAATGCCACCACCAATACTTTCAAGGATATCATACATGTACCTACGAAGAATTACGTACATGTCTGCCTAGTGAACACAGGGTCAGGGACACCTTTCATATCAGCACTAGAATTAAGGCCTTTGAATAATAATTCTTATGTTAGTGCCGCCGCTGCTCTAGCTCTCCTGCTGCGGTATGATATGGGTTCCACAACCACTGAAACACTCAGGTAGTTGACCTTTTTAGATTCAGTATACATATACATGTTCCTTAAACTGACGTAAAGCTTCTCAGGTATCCTGCTGATGTTCATGACCGTGTCTGGGTTCCTTACCACTTGGTTAAACTGGAAGATATAAGTACCTCTCAAAAAATTGATATGGTTAGTCAGAATAACTACCAGCCGCCATCGATTGTCATGAGCACCACTAGCACACCAAAAACTGCTAGTGAGCCACTGGAATTCTCTGTAGACATAGAGGATCCAAACCTTCAGGTTTATTTCTATGTTCACTTTGCTGAAATTGCACAGCCCCGAACAAACCAGTCCAGGCAATTCAATATTACCATAAATGGAAAATTCTGGTACGGGCCAGTGGTTCCTGATTACCTGTACACAACAACTGTGTATAGTCGAGGTCCATGGATTGGAGGAAAGTTTGATTTTTCGCTGTTTAAAGTTGGTGGCTCAACGCTTCCACCTCTCATCAATGCAATCGAGGTGTATTATGCAGTTGAGCTCTCACAATCTCGAACAGATCAAACTGATGGTAATGTTATGTTAGTAATTTCAGTGTTAAGTGACTGCTATGTTAATCCTAGAATAAGCAATTTTGACTAAGAAGTGGTTGTGTTTACATGATTGTTTTAGTTGATACCGTTGAAAATATCAAGTCAGTGTATGGGATAAGGAGAAACTGGCAAGGGGATCCATGCGCTCCCCGAGCTTACATGTGGGATGGCCTCGATTGCACCTACAGAGACAGTGATACTTCAAGAATCACATCTTTGTAAGCATATACTCTCTCTTTCTATATGGCTGTTTTGGTACGATATGGTTTAAAAAGAAGAAAAAAGATAAACTATAAGCCTTTTCCTTATGTTTCTCCTTCGATGTACATTAGTTTGCTATCTGTTAATGGCAATATTGAACATTGGCTTAGGAACTTATCCTCGTATGGATTGACTGGGGAGATAACGAATTACATAGCAGATCTCACGTTGTTACAATCCCTGTGAGTAGTTTACTGTCGTATGATAGCATATATACTATATAGCTAGGTATCCTGAAGTAAGAATTGTCTGATATTTTTCAACCTAAACTTCCAGGGACTTATCAAACAATAGCTTAAACGGATCGGTTCCTGATTTTCTATCTCGATTGCCATCCTTGAAAGTCCTGTAAGTAAACTGAAAACTAGAGTTCTTCGTAGCAACTGTTGCATTGGGAAATGACCCTGTTTATTCTGCTGCAATAGGAACTTGTCAGGTAACAAACTCACAGGTTCAGTTCCTCTGGGGCTCATTGAAAGGTCAAAGCAGAATTCCCTCGACTTAAGGTACAGCTTTTCCCAAAAGTAAAGTTTTATGATCGTCATTTTTTTAATCACAATAAAACATGTAATTAAGAGCTTACAAACAAAAGAAGTTGTGGGTTATTGATATCTGATTGAAGAATATCATTCAAGGCTTGGTGGAAATCCAAATCTGTGCACATCGGGATCATGCAAGAAGAAGCACAAGACAGCAGTTGCAGTAGTGGCATCGGTGGCTGCAGTCGTCATCATCATTGTATTCGTTGCAGCTGCTATCTTATGGAGCATTAAACGAAGAAAACAGAAGGGTTTGGCCTTATAAATTCTGCCATCGAGGCATTTACTATTTAGAACAAGATTAAAATTCTTGCATGTATTTGCAAAGGTTTCAGGAAATTAAAGCATTTAATTTTTTAATCTGTTACAGTCTTACTGGCTCAGGAGAAGGATGCCAATGACAACAAAACATATAAGTCAATGGAGCAAAAGAATCGATGCTTCACAAAAGCAGAGGTCCTGAATATTACAAACAACTTTGAGAGGGTTCTTGGGAAGGGAGGATTTGGAACAGTTTACCATGGCTACCTGGATGATGTTCCAGTTGCTGTCAAGATGCTTTCTCCATCATCAGCTCAAGGATATAAGCAGTTTCAGGCCGAGGTAGGTGCCCAAATATCATATTTTCTCGTTGGTTGATGTTTTCTTTGGCCTAAAATGTGGTTTCCAATTGCAGGTCAAACTTTTGTTACGAGTTCACCACAGAAACTTAACAAACCTTATTGGGTTCTGCGATGAAGGCACTACTCTGGGTCTCATCTATGAGTACATGGCTAATGGAGATCTGGAAGAGCATTTGTCAGGTTCATTTTCATTTCATTTTGTTACTGTCAAAAGTACCTGACGCGATTTTCATTTCCTACTGGTTTCAGCACCAATCTTTCAGAAACATTTGACCGTTTCTATATGGATTCAGATACAAGTAAAAACATATTGAGCTGGGAAAGGAGGCTGCAAATAGCAGTTGATGCCGCAAAAGGTTAGCCTTGCTTAGTTTTCATTGTACTTGTCTATTATAGCGGGCCAGAATTGATTTGTGGAACTTGAATATAAGGATTGGAGTATCTACACAATGGGTGCAAGCCACCAATAGTACATCGAGATGTGAAGACTTCAAACATCCTATTGAATGAGAGTTTCCAAGCTAAGTTAGCCGATTTCGGACTCTCGAGAACATTCACAGTTGAAGATGGGTCTCACGTGTCAACAGCTGTTGCTGGAACTCCTGGATACCTTGACCCTGAGTAAGTAGTGATCATTTAGTCCTGGATACCTAGACCCTATAACTGTATAAGCATATATTGGCAGTCAGAAGAGACTGAACTACTTATTTTACTTGCAGGTACCATGTCACAAGCTGGTTGACTGAGAAAAGTGACGTTTATAGCTTTGGGGTAGTACTTTTAAGAATAATCACAGGCAAACCTGTGATTCCAAGAACCAACGAAAGGGGTCACATAAGCCAATGGGTGGGTTCCATGCTAGCAAACGGAGATATAAAGAATATTGTGGACCCAAAGTTACATGGAATGTTCAACCTCAATTCTGTCTGGAAAGCTGTGGAAATTGCAGTGGCTTGTACTGCTCTAACATCAACAGGAAGGCCTACCATGAATCAAGTGGTGACTGAATTAAGTGAAAGCTTAGGGATAGAAGCAGCTGGAACCAAGTACATGCATCAAAATGAACCAAATATCTCCAATGCGGTGATAACTGAATCACTTCCCCTGGCACGGTAATTATTATTCAAATAGGGCAGTCAATTATCTGTCTTCCAATGAAAGAAAAAGGAAGTCTTTAATAAGATACATTTTAGCATTATCATACTTTGTTTGTTGGTACTTAGGTACCACGGATTGGATGTGTTATTTGTTATCTGCCATTAAATATGGAGAGAAATATAGTTTGATGATGTTGCATACAGGCTGAATTAGTCTGTGCATCTTCCCTATCTCCTCTTAATTGCGAAGTTAGTAAGGAAAAACAAGATGTATAAGTATTAATTTCGAATAATAGCTTACAGAAGGCGAACATGAATATCTCTGCTATGTGCAGAAATATATAGGCAAATAATGTTGTTGACCTGATGAGTAAAATTCCAAACTCTACTGCTACCCCAAAACAACTCTATGAATGGAGCAAAAACTAAAAACAAGAAAAAAATGGAAAGGGAAAATAGAAAAGCGAAAGGATTGACTGTCCGGAAGAAAAGTCTTGCTTTAATTTTCATGGAATCATTTGACTCATTCTCAGGAATTTTCATGTAAAAACTGCAGTTAGACTTTCTGTTTATTTTTATGTGAAGCTGAAGTTGACTGGTACTTATATATATTCGACCTATGTGATTGCTTTCTGATTCAAACCTGTGCGAGTGTGTGACTATTCTTTTTCTTGTTTATTTAACAAAGTCTTACTGTTTCCATGACATTCCTATGGGGGGAATTACTCAGCAAAATATTAAAGAACACAGAGGACATCACTCCTGTTGTGTCATATTACTCATATAAGCATACATCATATCTGAATGAACTGTTAAATAGAATAGCATCCCTATCCTGACATTCCACTTATTGCTAATTAAACAAGTGGCGAAGCAGACAGGAAGTCAAGATGAACTTCTGTTGAGATAAGAAGATTACTTTCCAGGAAGTTCATTAAAATTCACACACTGTCCGGTTACTAAATATATTGACTTTAGAATGGGGAAAAGATATTGTGCTCCAAATAAAAATTCCACTCTGATCTCTTCTATCAAAGAAGCTGAGGAAGATGGTTGACATGTTGCAGTATCCCCTTGCAACTCTTGGGTACATTTTTCTGATGGTTGTGGCTCAAGCTCAGAGTCAAACAGGTTGGAATACTTATCTTTAGAGATCAAAGCACTTAATTGCTTATCACATAAAATTCAAGAACATGTATATATGTACATATGATCCTGTGTTTACATGTCTTGTAAATGATCTCAGGCTTCATTAGTCTGGATTGTGGGTTACCAGATGGTAAGGCTTATACAGACGCATCAACAAAAATAAACTATACTTCAGATGCAGCATTCGTGGAATCTGGCATGACAAAGAACATAGCAAACGAGTACAACATCATTAGCCTGCAACAGCAGCTTTTCTACGTCAGGAGCTTTCCTGAAGGGCGCAGAAGCTGTTACCACATAAACGTCACAAGTGGTACTAAGTACTTGATCCGAGCAACTTTCATGTACGGGAACTATGACAATCTGAATAAAGTACCAGGGTTTGATCTGCACCTGGGTCCTAATCTCTGGGATTCCGTGAAGCTAGACAATGCTTCAGATATTTCCACCAGGGAGATCTTGTATGTTCCCTCGTTGGACTATGTACATGTCTGTCTGATTAACACTGATCTCGGGACTCCTTTCATATCAGCACTAGAATTAAGACCTTTGAAGAATAATATTTATCCAGCAGAAGCGGGAGCACTGGTCCTGTATCGCAGGTTAGATGTTGGTTCCATAGACAACAAAACTGTCAGGTGAGCTATAGTTAACCCTTCTGTCTTATACTGACACCAAACCTACTAAGATGTTTTGGCTCACAGTACATGCATTCTTGTAATTTCTTCGATCATGGATGTTTCCCAGGTATGGATTAGATGTTTATGATCGAATATGGAAACCTTTCAATAACGAAGTGTGGGGGCAGTTATCCACCATATACACAATCGATTTAATGAACCAAACTGATTACCAACCACCATCTTATGTCATGTCTACTGCTGTGACACCTGCACGCAACCCTACTCTGCCGTTAAAATTCCAGATTGACAGAGCCGATCCTCTCTCGAGATTCTACGTGGCGCTGCACTTTGCAGAAGTTGTAGAGCTTCAAGCTAACCAGACCAGGGAGTTTGAGGTTTATGTGAATGGAGGGCTATGGCATGGGCCTATTACTCCTCGCTACCTGTACTCAACTACTGTATACAACGCCACTCCATTCAATCAAGGGATATATCAGTTTATGATCTCTGCCACAGGCAATGCAACTCTTCCTCCAATCCTCAATGCCCTTGAAATTTACGCTGAGAATAACCTCTCACAATCTCAAACTGACCAAATAGAAGGTAAGTACCCCTCAAAGATATGATTTCCACTGTTATAATCGTAATTCTGAACTCTAAACCAATCTTTGTGTCCAAATTTTTAGTTGAAGCTATGACAAATATCAAGTCAATGTATCATATCAAGAGTAACTGGCAAGGTGATCCATGTGCACCTCAAGCTTATAAATGGCAAGGTCTTGATTGCAGATATAATGGCTACGACCCACCTAGGATCACATCTTTGTAAGTCCATGTTGTGAATATCAGAAAAAATGGGTATTCCACGACCATGCATCAGCAAGCTTTTCACTACTTTTGTCCTTTTTTTTCGTCAGGAATTTGTCATCATTTGGATTGACAGGGGAAATACCTGCTTACATATCGAATCTCACATTGATACAATCCTTGTAAGTATTCCTAATTAATCAATTGGCTGCTGTAATCAATATAACGCTTATGTCTTGAATCATTAATAGGCCTTTTAACATATTCTTCTTCTTCCATTTCAGGGATTTATCCTACAATAGTTTGACCGGATCAGTTCCCGAGTTCCTATGTCATCTACCTTTCCTGAAAGTCCTGTAAGGCTGAATGTTCCTTTTGCTTAAAACTATGAAAGTTTCTTGGTACCACCGAGTCAAATGGGTAACATTGCCTATGCCTCTGCAGAAACTTGTCAGGAAACCAGCTCACAGGTCCTGTTCCAATCCTACTGCTTGAAAAATCAAATAATCATTCGCTGCACTTGAGGTCAGTCCTCTAACTAAAAGTTATGGTCCAAATTTATAGCTAGGATCTCCAAGTCTAATAGAGCATCTCTTATTTGCTAAAAATTTAACAAAAAGGGCCAGTAGCAGAGCACAAGTGATCAATCCAATGGACAGCATCTAGCTACCTTTCTAATTTCCAGTTAGGCGTTTTCTTTTGTCTTGTGACAAAATACTGATATGCAATATGGACACCATTGCACAATTATCTCTGTTTCATCTCCTCTAGTGTTGGTGGAAATCCAAACTTATGTTCCAAGGTCTCGTGCAAGACAACGAAAATTCCTTTTGTTCCAGTAGTAGCATCTGTTGCTTCGTTGTTCGTCCTAGTGTGCGCATGCGCTGCTATATGGATCAGAAGGAGAAAGCATCGAGGTAGAGAAGTCCCAAATGTTAAAATATTTTACAAACTCCTTCGTAGGATTAGATAATGGCCTTTCGAAATCTCGAAGAACTAAAATCTCCTTCACTAATTTCATCAGTTCCAAGAGTGGATGAAGTACTGGAGGCGAGGAACCGAAGATTCACTTTCTTGGAGATTCGCAGAATTACTGACAACTTCCAAAGGGTTCTTGGCAAGGGAGGATTTGGAACAGTGTACTATGGTCACTTACATGGCACCCCAGTGGCTGTGAAGATGCTTTCTTCTTCATCAGTACAAGGTTATGATCAGTTTCGAGCAGAGGTATATATAAATATATCTTACATTACTTTATATGTAAACATGCAAACATGAACCTTAAAATAAACATGGTTTATTATAAATCTCAGGTAAAACTTCTACTGAGAGCGCACCATGGCAACCTGACAACCCTCATTGGATATTGCCATGAAAATCATAAAATGGGACTCGTCTATGAATATATGGCCAATGGAAACTTAGAACAGCATCTTTCAGGTTCTTATTGTTCTTAAGCCTTGATGGTGTTTTTATGTAAAATGAAGTGTTATATAGTATTTTGTTGCAGATAATAACAGGAACATTTTGAGTTGGGAAGGAAGACTTAAAATTGGACTGGAGGCAGCACAAGGTTAGTGCGCAAGCTAACAATGATAAACTTCCATTTTTGGCCACTGACTAAACTAGACTATGGAACCACAGGACTGGAGTACCTACACCACGGTTGTAGGCCACCAATAGTACATAGAGATGTGAAGACATCAAACATCTTACTAAATGATAAATTCCAAGCAAAACTATCCGATTTCGGTCTTTCCAGAAGTTTCCCAATGGAAGGCGCCACTCATGTGTCAACAGGAGTTGCTGGCACTTTTGGTTACCTTGACCCTGAGTAAGTACTTCTCTTCCAATTCTGCCATCTTTTTTACCCCATCAGGCTAAATTAGAACCTGAAGCTGACTGAGTTTTCATTTCTTGTTCGTTTTTCTTGGAGAGCAGGTATTATACAACACAGAGGCTGACGACAAAAAGTGATGTGTACAGCTTTGGCGTTGTTCTTCTGGAAATAATCACGAGAAAGCCAGCCAATGCAAGAACCACCGAGCGGACTCATATAAGCCAATGGGTTAGATCCATGCTTACAAACAGCGAGGTTAAGGACATAGTTGATCCAAGATTAGGCGGAGATTTTGACTCCACCTCTGTGCAGAGAGCTGTAGATATAGCAATGGCATGTGTAACTCCGACTTCTGCAGGGAGACCAACCATGCAGCAAGTGGTGAATGAACTCAACCAGTGCTTGACACTAGAAATGGCTCGAAGAAATCCAGAGCTGGAGCATGATGACAATGATCCCACTGATCCTGCACAATTCATCAACGTGGATAATATCCTCTCTGAAACCACTCCTCTAGCTACCCAGTAGTACTGTAGTAGTACCTCTGGTACATGAACAAATCTATATATATGTTTGGATCCTGACCTGCTTCGCTGCAATATGGATCATAAGAATGATGTGACAATTACAGTGATCATTTAAAGAGCCCAAATTGGGGCCATCTTGGTTTTGGGAAGTTGTGGCTTTATCAAAGTAGGCCTTAGGCCCAAAATATATTCTTTTCGGGCCAGAATTGATTGATTTGTGGAACTCGAACATATCTACACAATGGGTGCAAGCCACCAATAGTACATCGAGATGTGAAGACATTTTTAATTTTTTTTTGGTTGGGGATGTGAAGACTTCAAACATCCTATTGAATGAGAGTTTGAAAGATTGTTTGACTAAAAATGTTTCTTCCAAAGAGTTTAGAGGAGAAAAGAAAATTAAGGTACCGTTCAAAAAAAAGAAAAAGAAAAGAAAATTAAGGTGTTATCCATTCCAACTCAAGAATTTTCGGTTAGTTACATAGTTATGTATACACATAATTTGTGTGATCTCTAGAATTTTATTCTCGATCCTGAGTAAGTAGTCCATTTAGTCCTGGCATAGACTTTCCAAGTTTTTGTTAGTGAAGCTAGTATAATTGTTAATGAAAGAGAAAGGAAAGTCTCTAATAAAATACATTCCAGAATTATCATAGTTTTGTTTGTTGGTACTTAAGTACCACGGATGGGATGTGTTATTTTGTTATCTGCCATCAGAAATGGAGAGAAATATAGTTTGATATTGTACAGGCTGCATTAGTCTTTGCTATTTCTTATCTCTCCTCTCAATTGAGAAGTTAGTAAGGAGAAACAAGATGTACAAATATTAATTTCGAGTAATAGCTTACAGAAGACGTGTGGTTATGGCCCTAATTAATACAAAGCAAATGCATTAATATCTACACAGGAACATCACTGCAATGTGCAGAAATATATAGGCAAATAATACTGTTGAGTTGACGAGTAAAATATAAAACTCTACTGCTTCCCCAAAACAACTTTGTGAATGGAGAAAAGCCCAAAATAAGAAAAATGGAAAGGGAAACTGCAGGGGAATATCATGCATAAATAAAACCTTAAGAGTGAAAGGAAGTTGTTGGGAGGGTGATGTCTGCTACCTTTTTTTTTGTTTTTTCCCGGTCTCCGAATGAAAGTCTTGCTTTAATGGAATAATTTGACTCATTCTCTGGCATTTTCACATAAAACCTGCAGTTAACTTTTTTGTTTATTTTTCTGTGAAACTGGAGTTGACTGGCCGGTAATTATATTCAACCTATGTGATTGTTATCTGATTCAAAACTGGGCGAGTGTGCGATTATTCTTGATTTCTTGTTTATTTAACAAAATCTTATTGTTTCATTGACATTCCTATCTGCGGGTAGTTAGGAAAACACTAAAGAACACAGAGGACATCACTCCTGTTATGTCATATTACTCATATATGCATACATTATATCTGAGTGAATTGTTGACTTGAATGATATCCCTATCCTGACATTCCACGTATTGCTACTGGCGAAGCGACAGCTAGTAAGATGAAGTTGTGTCGAGACAAGAAGATTACTTTCCCGGAAGTTCGTCAAAATTCGCTCATTGTCCGGTTACTAATATATATTGACTTCGGAATAGGAAAAAAAAACCGTGCTCGAAATGATAATTCCACGGTGATCTTTTCTCTGAAAGAAGTTGAGGAAGATGGTTGGCATGTTACAGTATCGCCTTGGAACGCTTGGGTACATTTTGCTGATGATTGTGGCTCAAGCTCAGAGCCAAAGAGGTTGGAAGACTTATCTATAGAGATCAAAGCATTTTAATTGCTTATCATCACATAAATTTAAGAACTATATCTATATATGATCCTGTCTTTACATGTCTTGTTGATGATCTCAGGTTTCATTAGTCTGGATTGTGGGTTACCAGATGGTAATGCTTATAAAGATGCATCAACAAAAATAAACTACACTTCAGATGCAGCGTTCGTGGAATCCGGCATAAGTAAGAACATAGCAACAGAGTACCACATCACTAGCCTACAACAGCAGCTTTACTACGTCAGGAGCTTCCCTGAAGTAAGCAGAAGCTGTTACTACATAAACGTCACAAGTGGTGCTAAGTACTTGATCCGAGCAACTTTCATGTACGGGAATTATGACAATCTGAATAAAGTACCAGGATTTGATTTGCACCTGGGTCCTAATCTGTGGGACTCCGTGAAACTAGACAATGCTTCAGATGTTTCCACCAAGGAGATCTTGTATGTTCCCTCGTTGGACTATGTACATGTCTGTCTTGTTAACACTGATCTCGGGACTCTTTTCATATCAGCACTAGAGTTAAGACCTTTGAAGAATAATATTTATCCAGCAGAATCTGGAGCACTGGCCCTGTCTCGAAGGTTAGATGTTGGTTCCTTAGACAACGAAACTGTCAGGTGAGTTATAGTTAACCCTTCTGTCTTATTCTCAACCCAAAGTTACTAAGATGGTTTAGAAGATTTGGATCCCAATACAATACATCCTTGTTTCTTTGATCATGGATGTTTCCCAGGTACGGTTTAGATGATTACGATCGAATATGGAAACCTGTCAATTACGAAGAGTGGGGGCAGTTATCCACCGAATACATAATCGATGCATTGGACCAAACTGATTACCAACCACCGTCTTATGTCATGTCTACTGCTGTAACACCTGCAAACAACTCTACCCCGCTAGTTCTGAGTATTGGCAGAGCCGATCCTCTCTCCAGATTCTACGTGGCGCTGCACTTTGCAGAACTTGAAGAGCTTCAAGCCAACCAGAACAGGGAGTTTGAGATTTATGTGAATGGAAAGATATGGCATGGGCCTATTACTCCCCGCTACCTGTACTCGACCACTATCTATATCGCCACGCCATTCAATGAGAGGAGAAATAATCAGTTTCTGATCTCTGCCACAGGCAATGCAACTCTTCCCCCAGTCCTCAACGCCGTTGAAATATACACTGAGAAAAACCTCCCACAATCTCAAACTGACCACATAGAAGGTAAGTTGTTCTCCTTTCCTCTGTTATATCTGTAATTTGAACTCTAAAACACTCTGCGTATGTGACCAAATTGTAGTTGAAGCTATGATAAATATCAAGTCAA
The DNA here is from genome assembly GCA_028386065.3 of Turnera subulata. Classification (NCBI taxonomy): domain Eukaryota; kingdom Viridiplantae; phylum Streptophyta; class Magnoliopsida; order Malpighiales; family Passifloraceae; genus Turnera; species Turnera subulata. The sequence continues at coordinate 33,735 of JAKUCV010007390.1, forward strand.
TGTATCATATCAAGAAGAGTAACTGGCAAGGTGATCCATGTGCACCTCAAGCTTATAAATGGCAAGGTCTTGATTGCAGATATAATGGCTATGATCCTCCTAGGATTACATCTTTGTAAGTCCATGTTGTGAATATCAGAAAAAATGGGTATTCCACGACCATCAGCAAAAAATTCACTACTTTTACCTTCTTTTTGTCAGGAATTTGGCGTCATCTGGACTGACAGGGGAAATACCTGCTTACATATCGAATCTCACATTGATACAACGCTTGTAATTATTCCTAATTAATCAATTGGCCAACAATTAATGTAACGTTTGTGTCTTGAATCATTAACAGGCCTCACAACATTTCATATTTTATTCCAGGGATTTATCTTACAATAGTTTGACGGGATCAGTTCCTGAGTTTCTATGTCACCTACCTTTCCTAACAGTCCTGTAAGGCTGAATGTTCCTTTGGCTTAAAACTAGGAAACCTTCCTGGTACAACCTAATCAAATAGGTAACATTTGCCTATGCTTCATCTGCAGAAACTTGTCAGGAAACCAGCTCACAGGTCGCATTCCAATCCTACTGCTCGAGAAATCAAGCAATCATTCGCTGCTGTTGAGGTCAGCTCTCTAACTAAAAGTTATAGTCCAAATTTATAGCCAGAATCAAAGTCTTACAAAGCATCTATTATTTGCTGCCAAAAATCAACGAAATAAGCCAGTAATAGACCGCAAGTGATCAAACCAATGGATAGCATCTCTTTTGTGTTGTGACAACACCATTGCGCATTTGCGCTTTTCTTGAATCTCTGTTTCATCTCCTCTAGTGTTGGTGGAAATCCAAACTTATGTTCCAAGGTTTCGTGCAAGACAACGAGCATTCCAGTTGTTCCAGTAGTAGCATGTGTTGCTTCGTTGTTCGTCCTAGTATGCGCATGCGCTGCCATATGGATCATAAGGAGAGAGCAACGAGGTAGAGATATATCCCTACTGTTAAAACATTTTTTTGGTCACAAAAAGAGGCAGACTTGTCATATACAGAAGATAACTACAAACTCTAATGCTTCTAATTTGCCTAATCCCACATAGATCCTGAGTTCCTGAGGATGTAAATAATGAAATCTCGAAAAACTAAAATCTCCCTCACTAATTTCATCAGTTCCAAGAGTGGATGAAGTACTGGAGGCCAGGAACCGAAGATTCACTTTCTTGAAGATTCGAAGAATTACTGACAATTTTCAAAGGGTTCTTGGAAAGGGAGGATTTGGAACAGTGTACTACGGTCACTTACATGGCATCCCAGTGGCAGTGAAGATGCTTTCTTCTTCATCAGTACAAGGTTATGATCAGTTTCGAGCAGAGGTACATATAAATATGTCTTACATTACTTTATATGTATATATGCATACATGAACCTTAAAATAAACATGGTTTGTTATAAATCTCAGGTAAAGCTTCTACTGCTAGCGCATCATGGCAACCTGACAACCCTCATTGGATATTGCCATGAAAATCATAAAATGGGACTCGTCTATGAATACATGGCCAATGGAAACTTAGAACAACATCTGTCAGGTTCTTATTGTTCTTAAGCCTTAATCGTGTTTAAAGCACTGGCATATACTAAATATGATGATCGTCTTGAGGCTCGCAAATTCAATTAATCAAGAAACTGTCAAAATACAAAAAAGTTTTGTATAGATAAAGTGTTATCCAATTTTGTTGCAGATAATAACAGGAACATTTTGAGTTGGGAAGGAAGACTTAAAATAGCGCTGGAGGCAGCACAAGGTTAATTTGCAAGTCAATTATAGCTAACAAAGATTAATTTTCAGTTTTGGCCATTTACTAACTTTAACTTAAACTACACACTGAAACCACAGGACTGGAGTACCTACACCACGGTTGTAGGCCACCAATAGTACACAGAGATGTGAAGACATCAAACATCTTACTAAATGATAAATTCCAAGCAAAACTATCCGATTTCGGTCTTTCCAGAAGTTTCCCAATGGAAGGCGCCACTCATGTGTCTACAGGAGTTGCTGGCACTTTTGGTTACCTTGACCCCGAGTAAGTACTTCTCTTCCAATTCTGCCATCTATCAGGCTAAAATTAGAACCTGAAGCTGACTGAGTTTTTCATTTCTTGTTCGTTTTTCTTGGAGAGCAGGTATTATACAACACAGAGGCTGACGACAAAAAGTGATGTGTACAGCTTTGGCGTAGTTCTTCTGGAAATAATCACGAGAAAGCCAGCCAATGCAAGAACCACCGAGCGAACTCATATAAGCCAATGGGTTAGATCCATGCTTGCAAACGGCGAGGTTAAGAACATAGTTGATCCAAGATTAGGAGGAGATTTTGAGTCTACCTCTTTGCAGAGAGCTGTAGCTATAGCAATGGCATGCGTAACTCCGACTTCTGGAGGGAGACCAACCATGCAGCAAGTGGTGAATGAACTCAACCAGTGCTTGACACTAGAAATGGCTCGAAGAAATCCAGAGCTGGAGCATGATGACAATGATCCCACTGATCCTGCACAATTCATCAACGTGGATAATATCCTCTCTGAAACCACTCCTCTAGCTACCCAGTAGTACTGTAGTAGTACCTCTGGTACATGAACAAATCTATATATATGTTTGGATCCTGACCTGCTGCAATAGGGATAATGTCCCCGCGAGTCCTATATCTTTTCCTCAAATCTCATTTGAGTCCTAAAAAAAATGCTAACACCAAACGAGTCCTCGTCCATATTTCCGTCAAATTTTTCGTTATCTTTGACTTTTCTAGGTCCACATCAGATCCACTTCACTGCTGACAAGGATAATATGCCATGTGGACTACCACATCAAACACTTAACAAAGAAATTTTTATTCTCTTTTTTTTAAAAAAATAATAACCTAACCTAACCTTGTCACCAGCCAAACCACCACTCACGGCAAGCCGTCACAGTGCCGCCATCAACCACCAAGACATGACAAACCCGCCACTGCACTAGGCTAAACCCGACCCCTCGTTGTCGCACCCACCACAGCCAAACCCGGCCACCAGCATCAAACTCATTCAACAACAAAACCCATCAAAAACGATCCTAGAAGAGCGAAAGGAAAAAAGAAAGAAGAAGGACAGAGGAAGGCGACTCACCCGTGGCGGGCAACGGCGATGCAGACTCGAGCCTTGACCTCGAACCATCGCTCGTCTTCGTCGCTGAGCCTCGGTTCCTCCGCCTCTGGGTCCTTCACCAACCACGACTCACAACAAACACAGCCGCCACCAAAACCCATTAATCCAGAGCCCAGAAAACAAAGAGAACAGGCAGGAAGAGGGAAAGAGGAACAGAGGGACCGATTACCACGACGGCGGCGAGCTCGAACCGAGCTCACGAGACGCGCGCAGATAAAGCAAGGTCGGATCCAACAGCTCCCGACGAGTAAACCACCATCCGGCCAGCTTCTTCGATTCTCTCACCCGCCTCAAGGTCGGATCCAGCAGCTCTCGATGATGAAGAACTGGGCGGCGGCAGGGGACTCCTGGACGGAGTTGTCGAAGAAGGAGGAGACTTGGTTCCCGATGGGGTAGAGGGAGCAGTAGGCATGGTAGGGGTTGAAGACACAGTTGGCGTCGACGGGGGAGAGGAAGAAGATGGGGGCGAAGGAGGGGACGGAGGGGAGGAGGACGGCGGCGGGGTCGTGGTGGGAATGGGTGGAGTTGAGGAAGGGGTTGAAGGGGAGGCGCTGACGGGGTGGCCGTGGGCGGAGGGGGTGAAGGAGAGGAAGGTGGCGGGGCGGAGGGAGTAGCAGGTGGGGGAGCAGTGGCGTTGGTGGGCGGCGAAGGGGAAAGTGGTGTTGGGTGTTAAGTAGCTTTCAAGCTGTAGCCAACCGTGAGGGAGGGGATGAATTTGTGGGTGTATTTTATTTTATTAGATTAATTTAATCTTAATTATGATAATAATTTTCATTAATTGTCACTAATAATTATTTATTAATTATTAATTTCAAATTTTGAAATTTATTTTTTGTTAATTTTATTTTATTTATCTTATTTTCCACGTAATTGTTATCTTTTACTAATTATTTTCCACGTAATCAGATAACAGCCAAGTCAGTAAAAATTTGACGGAAATATGGACGGAGACTCGTTTGGTGTTCTTTTTAAACGTTATAGGACTCGAAATAGGCGTTTTTCTTTTTTAGGACTCAAATGAGATTTCGGAAAAGATATAGGACTCGCGGAGTCATTATCCCCGCTGCAATATGGATCATAAGAAGATAGGGATGGGACAATTACATTAACAGGGATCATTCGATGAGCCCAAATTGGGCCCATTTTGGTTTTGGAAGTTGTGGCTTTATCAAAGTAGGCCTTAGGCCCAAAAAATATACCTTGATATAACCTACCCATTTTTATCATACTACAAATGGGGAGACTCAATATGTTATTTCATTTTTGGGTCTATAACCAACGACTATTTATATATTATCCTTTTAAATTCCTTACTTGCAAAGTGACCCACCCAAAATTTCACATGAAGTCCAATTTTAGCTTCGTCGAACGAAGATTAAAGACACCAAGTCAAAATTGTTGTGCCTTGGCCAAATAATGGAAGAGGGATATTGAACATTTGAAGATGTAATATATATACATATAGATATGTTTTTTTCCTCTTTCAAATATGGAAGATGGCTTGCCCTTTCAACGAGCCATCAGTCACCACCAGCCAGCTCCTACACGGAAACGTAGCTGTCCACTCCAAAGCAAATGACAACAACCATATCATAACTGTTTAACAAAAGTCAGATTTCCCAGTTGTGAAAACCTACAAAATACTATTGAGTTTTCATGAGAAAAAACCACACGCAAATTGGTTATATATCCTTGACGAACAACCCTTTTAATTAATTTCCTAATGTCAACTTGGAATATGAAGGACAAAACAAACAACAAAAGAAAGAAACAGGGGAAGAGAGATCTGGGACGGTTCCATTCACAACAGAATGTCTAAATATAGCATATGTAACCCCAACCACAGAACCCCTCTCTTTGGTCCAATCTACCCCACTTTTTTTCAACTCTTGCAAGAGAATTAAAAAGCTATAGCTAGCTGCCAAACCCAACACCCAAATCCATTGTACTCTATGATTAGCCCTCCCGTCATCAATGCCCTATCATCATCATCATTTGATCAATATAATTGTAGGGATTAACATGATTAATTAATGTGCGTATCGAATAAATTAAGAAGTGATTTTAATAATCAATAATACAAACTAAGCACCTGCCAAAAAAGAAGCATAAACATGTGCCGAGCAATGAGAAAGGGGGTGTGACATTCAAGGGCACGCTTTGGATTGAATCAAGGAGACAGGACCACTGACTAGAGTCACACCCTCTTAAGAGAATGTCTCTTACTTCGGTTAGCTAACAAATTATACCTTAAAAAAACAAAAAGAACTCATAAAGATCTCCAAGAAAAGTGAGCTTAAAGTGCATCACACACAGTAAACAATCCATTAAAAAACAAAGCTAAAGTGATCATCACTTTCTAGCCCTTGATCTTAATCATATGTGTCATAATTGCTATGCCTTTAGCATGAAAAAACAAAGGCCTTTAATTAACTAAACTACATCTTCCATAGCCTAGTTTTTACAGTTTCCACCATCATAATTCCTGTCGAATCATACTTCCATTAGTAGTAGCTCACTTCTGCTGCGTGGAAACAGTAAAAACGAGGAAATACAACTTTCCAAGCCACTTTGATCTCCCTCGTGGTCCGGGGTTGGGAGAAGGTGAGTGTCATGATGAAGATAACAGGGAAACCTATCATTAGCAAATGCTTTTAGCACTGGATCACTGAAATGTAATGATGCTAGCTGATGACGACGGCCAGGATCTTGGGTTAGCTTTTGTACTTGTTTATGGGCTAGAAAACGGGGGTTTTGGACACTTAATCATTGGTGAATATTGAAAAATGATGATAAGCGTGATGATTAAGGGATCCAATTATGAGGGGTTTTTTTATTTAGGTAGTAGGAGTATTAGCTTTGGGGATGGTGAACATGAGTAGTAGGGTTTTGGATTAATGGGAAGTGATGATTTTGCATGGGAAAGGAGTGGTGGTGGTGGTAGTTAACTAGTGGTAAAGAAGAGAAAGCAATATTGTTTGTTGGTGGTGGGCAATTCAGTGATGGGTCAAGCTTGTGGCCTAGGTTTTCTAGTGCCTTGACTTGTGACCTTAAGAACTTGAGGTAGTTTGCAGCCTCATCAAGCATTGATGCTGTGTCCATCTTGCTCCCACCTGGGACCAGCCTCTGCAAAACCCTAATCCTCTCACTTATCCTCTCCCTCCTTTGCCTTGCTGCCACTGTCTGTGGATCGGTTGATATCCTAACATTCTTCCTCTTGGGCTTCTCCACCACTTCCAAGCCTAAATTTATAGGCCTGAAAACCGCGGCTCTGTAGATCATCTCCTTCATCTGCGCAATTGCTTCTGGATCAGGCTCTTCTTGGCAAGATGATACGGATGAGCTAGGCTGCTGAAAGCTGATATTTGATGTGCTGGGGCGCTTGTCCGATCTGGGTTTCTTTGGTTTTGGAGGATTCTCTTCAATGAGCCTGAAACCACCACCTTCTAATTTAGTAGAACAATCTGGTTGGAGGAGATCAAAGTAAGGATGTTTGCCATCAACTCTGAGCTCACTTTGATCATTGCTTCTCTTGGTAGAAGCAGGATTTGCCTGAGAACATTTCCTGTAGTTTCCATACTGATCTGACGAAGTCTGCGAGATAGTTTCCTCAAGCTCACTCGCTGGACAATGTAACTCCTTGTTCCTTGCACTGCAAGTATTGTTCTCGGACTCTCCAGATGAAACTGCAGCGCTAGCAGCACCAAGATTCCACAGGCTTCTGCAATCAGAGAAAATCATGGAAATCCCATCATCTTCAACTGATGTGTCAGTGTTGCTATTAGTTGCCGACAGCAGGCAATCCAGGGATTCCAAAGAACCGCCAGTTGAAACACCAGCTGCCTCCTTGCCACTTGGTAAGCCGCCATTGATGATTGTTGATTGCTCGTTCATGCCAAAATCGGTCATGGAATTAGGAGTTGAAGAGTAAGGCTTATTGATCAAAGTTGAGGAGGAGTATAATTCTCTACTGGAAGAAGCTCCCCAGGTTGTTCCAGCACCAGATTTTGCAATCATTTCATTAGCCACCAACCTTGCTGCCTCTAACTGATGCTGCATATAGATTTCATGAAATTTGAGTGATCAGAATCAGGAAACTAGCAAGCCTATAGCTCCATGAGTCATTAGTTTTGAACTTACTCTGGCAGAACCTGAGTTCAACTGTAATGAAGTTTGAGCCTTTTGGAGCTCTTGAAGGTTTATGTGGCTGAAGATATCTTCCGGTAGATCCAAACTCTCATGTTGTTGATTGTTCCAGAAGGATGTTGTTGTGTTAGTAAGAACTTGCGCGTCATCCCATCCCAAAGCATCCATTGATCCAAGCTTAACCAAAAGAAATTTTTGTGCCAGTAAACCTGCAGAAACAGGATATATATATATATAACAAGAAAATTAAAGAAAAGCATATAGATGTATAGTATGCATGTATATACAGTCCTTTAAAACTACTGCATACTAAAGCTCCTTTAAGGGTATATAGAACATACCAATTCAAGATCTAGCTAGCAGCCAGCTGCCACACCCCTAAAGTTAGAATGCAAAAGGAGCCAAAAGAAAAAATAGAACCAAATTTGGGAACTGGCCTCAGCTTAATCTGTACTACTTATATGTACAATCTGGTACGTCTGCAATAATGCCTGCCCCTCTCTTTATCTCTGTATCCCGAAAACTGTGATCCTCTACAAAACAGGCATTGCTAACGTCAGTTTTGGCAACTAAAATTTGCCCACCAGTGTAATAAAGACAAACGCTACTTGAAGAAATTCAAGTTAATTAATGGTCCAATAAGTTATGCATTTAATGCATATGCATATATGAAGAAGCCTTCTCGATGATTTATTTAACTATAACAAGAAAAAAAAAAATGGCATACGTATGCGTAGAGGAAAAAGAACATACATGTGCTAGCTATGCAGTGAATGTTAGTAAAATATATATAGAGCTAGCTAGAGAAGGTTTTCTTCTACCTTGAACTACCTTGACCAAATGTTGATGCAGTGTATGTTATATGTGTTCTTGATGAAGGGTTTGCTTATATATAGATAAAGGAGCAAAAAGGGTTCAATTTTATTGTGCTATGACCGATGCTAACAGTACTTTAACATGTAAAATATGAGGAAAAAGAGAAGCCCAATAAAATATATATAGTTGCAACAGTTGAAAGGAGATATGTAATGGGGTTTGAAAAAGATAAGGCTTTTGGTCAGTTTGGTGGGAGATTTAAGAGTATATTTTTTGCAGATGGGGAGCATGAGATTTCAGAGAACCAAATTCAATCTTCAACTGATTGAATTATTTAGAATTTCTTTCTTTTTATTTGGGTATTATTCTATCTTTAAGTGGGGAAAAGCTCTGACCTCCTTTTGGTCCTCATGCTCTTCCATGCGCACTGTAAAGTTCGAGTAAAAATTTGCAGCTGACAGTCATGAGCATCATTTACAGTGCCACTTTTTCTTACTAAAGCTTTTCGTTAATCATAGTTTTAATCATGACCAAAGTTACCATTACCACTTTCTGCTACCCCCCTTTTACTTCGTGAAAAAACTAAATAGCGACTTAAAGTGGACCTTTACGGTGGTCCTATGCCTTTTGGCACCTCCTAAGGACTACCCGCCACACGAAGTGAAAACTTTTGACTAGACAGCTTGCCATATTGTTTATAAAGAATCTGATTAAGTAGAACTACATTAACACTTAAGCCACAAGCTAAAGTTCATCATTTGATTTTGGTATATCGTAGTACCATGATCAAGTCTTGTATTACTAATATTTAAGCTTCGTTTCCTCCAATTCCTTGATCGAGAAGAAGTCATTGTAACCTGTTAAGGAGTAACCTTTCCTTCTAAGCTTTTGATGTACCAAGAACAGGGCATGTGTGTTGGTTATTCTTTTTGTCTCACCAGCAAGCACTCAATTGAAATTAATGTCTTTTTTTCTGGAAAAAAATTCGGTGCTTCATTGGGGGATAGAGTTAATTGTATAGCAAAACGCATGTGATGAGACAGCACTAGTGAAGTTATGTATGTTCATTTGATTATGACTCACATTTATGATGCATCATGCATATCTTCTCAGCATTATTCAACCAAGTTTGCTTTTAGGAAGGAAAAGAAAAACATATTCAATTGAGTTTAATTTCCCTTTTCTCTTTTGATCGAACCACTTGAAGTGTAAGTTGGATACAATCATGTGGTCAGTGCCAAACTTTTGCAAATTGATTTAATATTGTGGAACAATACTGGAGATGATCAACTGAGAGGAGAGTACAAACTGGAACGGTAGAAAAATAATATACTAAGGAACAAAACCTGAAAAGGATCTGCACGTACATTTCTGATCAGGATTGGCATTTTGAACATGAAACTGGTAGTGGGGAGATCAGGTTTTAGGACATAAAGATGTTGGTATATATTGGCAAAGCTATAAGTCAGTCACAGATCAGATGAGGTATAGCTCATGACACAAGTTGCTCATAGAATTTTGTCTTTCTTCACATCCTAGTTCCTTCCTTTTTGCTATATATGTTTTGCAAGTGATATAATAAAAAAGATAGTTGTACTTGAGATAAGAGGTACCTATCTATCTGCGCTCTGAGTAGCACTCACATGACGCCCATCATTACAGCTCAGTGAATGGGTTCCCATAGCATATTTCCTGATCTCTTTTTTTTTTCCTAAACATTCTCTTATCTTCAATTCTCTAACTCTCATATTGATCATCTCCAGTACTGACGCTTTATATATGATGGTCAGTGGAACCTATAAGATTGCTTTGATTCCTCATTAATTTTGTGCAATGCTTTTGTACTCTTAATTTGTGTTTCTTGCCTAGATAGAAATTGTTGATTACAAGCAATATATATTTGCAATGCACTGTGCGCCGTTCTTTTGTTTGAAGTTGAAAACTAAAATCATGCCAAACATTGAAGGTCAACTTCTGATTATTACCATGCACACCTCAGTATCAATCCTCTTCCTGTCCAACATATGCTCACTGATACAAATGAAAGAGGGGACATTATAACATATTTTTTTATATGCAACAATTATATATATTTCTCGTAATAACATATATAATTACCTCTCCACTAACACTTACTTTATGAAAGAAATAAAAAACAGCCTTGATGCTCTAATAATTTCCAATTGCACCATCAATGCATGTCATGCTGGATCATATATGACTAACTAGTATATCTCCTGCCCCTCATCAACATCTATCAAAGTCAACGTCATATCTTTGGTGTAACCAGATAATCTGCGTTTCCGGACAATTTTTATATTTTCCATGCATAAATTGCATACCAAAAAAATGTTAAAAATGATGTAATTTCACATTTATTATGAGTGATCATACGATCCATACATAATAAGTTGCAAGTATAAACAATTTGACTATTTGACTCACACATTGTGAGAATGCTCCACATCCAAAATTCCAACGGGTATACTAATATTGCTTGTAACGTAGTGATAATTGTTAGCTGGAAATTTGAATAGTATATAGAATTCCAATGCATAAAATAAATCCAACCAATTTAATATTAATAACGATGAAAAAAAAATTGGATGTGAATGTTGAAAGAAAAAGAAAAAGGACAAAGGAAAATCAATTATGGGAACCTAGAAATATGCATGCACTAGCCATCAACACATCTGAACCGTTGATCAATGATCCTTTGGTTTCAAAACCGTGGTCCAACCACATACAAATGTCAAAATCTTCAATTAATGCCCATGTTGGCCTCTTCCCGCGTTATTTTCCCAGTCCCCCATTAACAGAATCCCGAGCCGACGGCTCGTTTCGGCTCGGCTCGACCCCGGCTCCGGCTCCGGCTCCACCACAAAAAGCCATAGAAAAATGGTTTGCGTTCGTGTGTGGTGGTCCCCATCTTAAACTACCCAGGAGGCCCCACAGCCTCTCCCCGCCCCCCGCCTCAAAGCCGTGCGTTCTATTATTGTTACAAGCTCACACGTGAACTCAACGCTCTCATGCGCACGTGGCGGTGTCTGATTGGGCGGTCACCTGTGGCGATAGCCGTCTTCCACATGGGGTGCGAAATCAAAACAGTATTGGGTGGGAGAGCTGGAAAAATGGGACCAGAAGCATCAAGGCATCAATCCAATCTACCCTCTTCTTTGATTGGAGATTTCTGGTTCTTTTCTTTTATTTGCCTTCTTAATTTAGGTAGACTTGCGAAGAAGAACATTATCTTGTATGATTCTTAATCAGGGGTCTATATCATTCCTTGATTTGCATTTTGATTTTATCCTTGATTTTGATTTCCTCTTCTTTGTCCTTTTTTTCTCCTCTTAATTTTCTCGAACAAACTTATTGAGATTATGATGTGATTGCATAATTGCTTTGTACTATGCCACCATTGTCATTCTCAAATTATTTTGCACAACGAGTTAAAAAAAATATTGGGAACTGCCTAAACATGTTGTCTCTTCTTTTTTTTTTTTTCTTATTTGCATTATACCCAGAAAAAGAAAGATAGTATCCAAATCTCTAGGAAATCTTTTCCAACTAAAATCTCCACAAGATGATGACTCAAATAAGTCTAATATAGACTATATGGTATTGAAAAAAGTTATTATACTCACTTGCCATTCGGTAGTATGCCCATTAGTAATATCATATCATACCCAATGGAAGGTTTCATCTTGTTGTTTTTTGGAAAATAATTTTTTATTTTTTATTTTAAGAATTTCTATAGATAATGAATGATAATGAAATTACGAGCGAGCATGCCAGGTGGTACACCGTGAGTACCATAGAATTTGTCTTTGGTATTGAGTGAAAAATAAACAAATTATTATTATTATTTGTAAGGAAAATAAAGCACACTATCATGCATAATTTATTCTTCCATTAGCCCCTTTTTTCTCTGGATTTTTTTCTCAAGTCACCAATGTAAAGGGGAAAAAACAAGGTAAAATATTCGTGTACATTAGAATCCTTTGCCTTTGGTGGTCCGTGAGGGAGGAGGCAAGGATGGCCCATAAATACTAAATCGAACCTTAAATTGAAGAAATCAATGCCCCGAAGTAAACGGGGTCGGCTAGTAAGGATCAGCCCAACCCCACAACATGGGCCCAATGCCAACCACACAGTGTTTTCTCCATGTTCGGAGTTTAAAAGGATTTTTTTGATCAATCCTAGACTGTCTTTTTTTCTATAAATGGTAATGATCTCAACGGCATGTCGGCAGAGAAGAAGATCAAGATAAGGAGGAATATTGTATTGTATTGTATGTGACTTTTGTTGTGACCATTTAACGTTACTACTTACCGGTGGTACCACTGCCGGGGAAGTTTCCGGTGACTACGACTTGTCGGAGTAGATGAATTATAAATGTCCATAGCCATTAATTATATTAGTGGCGACTAGGTTTGCAAATTTATACAAGTACAATGCATGAATAAGTTACTTGTCGAATTCCATGGCCTTTAAAATCAACAACCCAGAAACAGTCAATTGCCCATGGGAAGGGATAGTGGGGGGCCTTATGCCTTTGAATTGAAGGGTCACTTTCCCTTTGCAATTTCTAGAACTAAGGTGTGTTTATTCTCCTCCAAGCTGGCTTGGCCTTGTTCATAATAACGACAATCGAGTTTATGAGAGACCCCAGGGCCATTCAATCACATATGTCCAATCTTGATTGGTACCAAACTATTGTACAATATTGAAAAACAAAAAAAAGATGAGGAAAAAAAATGTATCTACTATCTTTATAGGAATGACATTTTGATTTGACCCTTATATTAGGACCATCACTCGCTCTGCATTCTTTTTAATTAAGCTGCCTCATCTAGTCACAGAATTAACTTTTCTAATTTGGGTTATGGATTTGCTAATTTGTATGTTTTCTGCACCAATATTGATCTTTTTTGTGGATTAATGGATTGCTAAGTACTTAATTGCATATTTGGTGCACCTATGTTGATGATCTTTTAGACAAACAAACAACAGGAGTTGGAAATTAACTGGCGTTTGGGTGAACTAGCTATCTTAGGTTGTTTTAAAATAATTTTCTTAAATTCGACCCCTCAACATTGCTTCTGCCTTCTTCACTTGCGTAATTGGTCCTATGATGAACACCTACAACAGAAAACACAAAATCGGTTAAAGATTGTATCAGCCATGAAGAATGGTTTTGGCCAAGATCTATGCCACCTCAAAAAATGCATGAACAAGAAGAGCAATAAAGAATGGATTGATGCAGATTTTTCCCAGGTGAAGTTTATAAGCTAAACCTTATCAGGTGGTCCTCTCTCGCCTCCTATCAAAATTTCAGCACTGTAAGGTGAACGACACAAGTCATGGAAAAAATTACTTAAAATGTATATCAGCTTCTCTTCTAAAAGAGAAAAGAAAAAAAAAAAGGTTGTGGAGGGCTGACTTGCAGGCTTGCTTGATTGCCAAGATAGTGATGCCTTTTCTGCCAATGATGCGTCCCATTTTTCCAGGAGGAACATTAACCACTGACAAAATCTCTTCTTCAGGAGCTCCCCCTTCTGCAAAGAAATAATCTACACAAACATGAATGTATAACTTAGTATTTCTCCAATATCTTTCATTGAAGTCCGCTCCAATTTTTTTCATAAATTTGGGCTTAAATTTTAGTTGTTGTCAGATATAATTTGTGTTCATGATTATTCATTGACCCCTTTCTGTTTTCCCTTCCAGGACAATAACCAAGCTAAAGTGATACAAGCTCAGCTTGGCATTTGGGCCTAAAATCCTGAGCCTAGTTTCCACCAAACAAGCCCTGATACTTCTGTTTGAGCCATAAACTTTGCAAAGGCTAATAGTTTTTTCGCATCAAAAAAAAAAAAGGCTAATAGTTTATTCCTTTACCTTGGATTATTAATCTTCATGGGAGGCTTACACTGGCTTATTAGACTGCTAAGATGCCCTCAAATCACCCCAAGACCCACAACCATGATTAAATTTTAAAACCAGGCCATTATATAATCGTAGCATTATCGTTCAGAAATAATATAGCTAGAAAAGGCCAACTGAAAATCAGGAAAATATCTTATTAACTATTATAATGAGAGGGAAATCAAAGACCTGGAAGTGGGGGAATATATGGCCAATCCGCTTGTTCATTGTTGTTGACACAGAAACATCGACAGTGCAAGGTACCACGAACAGCAAGTTGCCATAAGGATTGGTCACTGAGCTTCTCCATCATCTTGTGGCAAATATAAGGAAGAAATCGAACATCGTCTGCAGCAGCTCGTACCATGAGTTCAGACAAGGGCCTGTATGTCCACAACTTTGGATCCTAAAGAGGAAATCACAAGTTAAGAAAGCAAACCAAGCTAGAATAATAAAAGAAGTACCATATACACAAAATTTTGTAGCAAATGTAAGCTAAAAGACAAATGCTACCAAAGAACATTTGAATATGTAACAAATACGTGATGAATCTCAATAAATTCTGCTTCCATTGTGAGAATTACAGCAAAAACATGCAACAACTGCGGCTAAGGAAAAACATAAAAGAATGTCACAACTGACCTGGCTCAGAAGGTCTCGAACCTCTTTCTTCTCCACATATGATATACCTGCATTTCCATTCCGTTTAGATTGAGTACTAAGACAATAAACCCACATGCATGTATTAAAAACAGCAGTTCCCTCTTAATAACGAAACTATTCCTGAATTTAAAAGAGCAAAGGTCTTCCAAAGAAGAAATGCAACAAACAAAATAGTGGGAACTGATTGTATGTATGTCTACCACAATAGCGAGGGTCTGCAAGGAGGCCAACAAAAGAAATATTGTCCTCCGGTGATCTCTGTCGTCCCTGCTGTTCTTCTATCAGATAATATGCTATCTGTACAGATGTAAAAAACGAAATTTCAACACAGTATTATACTCCAATTTGCCATCTATAATACATTTACTTTATGATCATAGAACAGTAACCTTTAAGCAATGAAAGTTTTTAAGCTTAGAAGCATAAAGGAGGTCAGGGCACACAAAGTGCAAGATGTTAATCCTAGGAAGCTTTTGCACACTTTGCAAATCCTAGGACTTAGAAGAGCGAGAAGCATGAATTTAATTTCATTTTCCTCTATTCCTCATTAATTGTATTGCGAGGGTTGGCTTCCTGATAAGCCACTAATAAGGTATAGAAAACTTGAAAAGAGTTTGATGGACTGGTGGAAACTAATTGGACAAAGAGACAATAGAATCTGGGTATACTTTCCTTAAAATTCTATACAAGCAGGCAGGTGCAGTAGAATCAAGTGACTTTATTGACTGACCAGTCAAAGATCAAGAACAATCGAATGTTTTCTCACTGTGCATACCTGAGTATCCACAACGTTGTGCAACTTGATACCAAACTGAAAATACAATGCCTGCAGAAAGGAAAAAATTTAAAGGATAAACAGACATATTGCAGATGTTCAAGAAGAAAATATGTGATTAACCACGATTTTTAGACCTCACTATCACGTTTGCAGTCATGAATGACTTTGGTTATGAAACTAGACTCAAGCGCAGGCTTACAGGCTGCCATTAGTTCCTCCCCTCCATGAATGAAATCAACCAAATATATGGCGTCTGAAAATGCAAGCTGCCCAAACCAGATAAATGGATTTTTACATCAGCAGAGTATTAAACTAGTGATCAATGAGCAAGATAAAGCATAGTTGGAAAAACAACACTTCAAAAGGCAGAGAAGTGAATGACCTTGCTGTCGTGTTAGTGATTTGAGAATTGATTATTACCTGCATAATGCAGAGGTTTCCATAACGAGAGAGCTCAACTCCTTCACAATCAAATCCAACAACTAATTGCCTCTCAAAAGTAGGGAACAGAAATTCCTTTGGTAGTTGAGATTCATGAGTCACGACGTGAATCGGAACCGGAGATAGAAGAGCTTCCTGATCTTCGTTTCCAACACCTGGAAAATTATGCACAACAGTTGAAGGAAATCAAATGCGGCTTAAAAACTGGCCACTATCAGTCCAAAAAGTAAAATGTTACAATTAAGTATCATAAAGCACTTGGAGGAAAAGAATGCAAGCGATCAAGGAGATGAATTAAACCCTCAATGTAGATTATCATAATCAAACGGAATCCTTTGAACCTGCCTTCAAAAACGAATGCGCAGCAAATATCAAACACTATGTGAAACTCATAAGTCTAAGAACCATGTGAAGATCAAACCTCACTGAAAGAAAATGTCAAAATGATCCAACAAAGAATCCTTGTTATCTGGAAGCAATGATCAGCTAAACCCACCAACGAATGCAATTGAACGCAACAGCCATAGTATCTCTAAATTCCACCAATAAAGCAAATTTTACTGGAAAAAATTATGCTAGCAAAACAACCCATGATATCCGAGACTCCAACAACCAATTATTGAAGCAAAACTCACTAGAAGTGACAGAAATACAGACGCAGATGAATTAGTTTACCTGAGCCAGTAGGCAAAGGAATGTATGTGTGATATGGCATGCCTTCAAAGCTCAAAGCTTGAAGACCAAACAAAATCCTTGACTGTGTTTTCCACATGCAAATAACTTTATATAGAAAAATGCGTGCACATAATTATTAAGAAAGCAGAATCAGCTAACAAAAAGAGTAGCAGAAAATGCATGCTATATATTGATTGATTTCTCGTTATATCAATGTGTTCAATATGTTCTTTGAATGCAGATATTGGGTGATATAAAGAAAGATGATTTTTTAAATATCACTGTAAGCGCCCGCTGGGCCCGGTGGTTTGTCCTGGCCCTGAATGTTGAGCTCTGAGACATAAAGAAAGTTGATACTCTTATAAACAAGTACGAGTACATGCACTCAATGTGACTTTCTGTTCTTCTTCTTGTACCTTTTTGGACCAGCCTCCTTATGTGTGATGTATTGTACACAACTAGTTTATACATGTACTACTATTTGTTTTAGGCAGCATTAAAATTGCAGCAGTACCCCAAAAGTGCATTTGTTTTTTGCTTTTTGCCCCACAAACTTTCCATTTCCATTTTCCAAGGAGCATCAGATTATGACAAGATTGGACATTGTGAGTTGTCATAACAAGTTCATGTATAGGTTTTGTTGCTGCGACTGTGATCCAATAGCCCAAGTAAGGATTTGTGTTTAATGAGTACACGGGGTACCTCGTCCCGTTGGCCATGCATTAACGCGCATTGATGTTTTTGCAGGATCGGTAGGCAAGAAGCTATTAATTAGTTTGCTAAAAAACGTAAAATTGGCCCATGATCAGTGCTTGCTTCCTAAAAAATGTTATGTAATGTGGTCAAAAACATTTGAAAAGGGCAAGTCCTACATTTCTATATTTGTAACGTTGGTGGTTCACAAGTCACAAAAGGGAATCAGGCCAACCTTGACCACAATACCTAATTTATGTTTAACTTTTTTGAGGTGCTATTGGTGGTAATCGGAACAGAAGCCCAATTTTACACCCCCTACATAATGGGTATATTCTCTCTCTCTCTCTCTTTTTGGGTATTAGGTGAGATATATTGGGACACTAATGCCTAATCGTATCATTAATGCATGTCCCGAAGTGATGGTAAAACAAAATAGCTTAACAACTTACTATTGCATCCCTTCCATTAAAGCCATACGCACGCCCAATTTTTAAAATGTGCTTAGCTTGTGTCTACACTACAGACCTTTAAAGTCTAGCCCACAAAGGAGGCTCTTTCTTTTTGTAAGAGTGAAGCCAGCCCATGATTGTTTGGGTTGTACATTCTTTGCCAATGGGCTTCTGCACCAAATCCCACAACCCAAAAGCCCACCCCCCAACCCAAATCTTGTGGGAGTAAGTTTGGTGACTGTTACTTTCTGGTTTGGCAGTTGTTCCCATTTTATTACCACGTCTGAAATGCATACTGTTCTACAAATTTTTGTCCGGCTGCCTAATTTCGTTGATAATCACATCTGATTAAAGATAACAACAGGTAATCAAATAAGACAAAAGAAACCAAACACTTGTCTTTGAAAGTGACAAAGCCAAATCTCATCAGGAGAAATCTTCCCCCACACGCGCCTAGACAAAAAAAGCTTAGCCCACTTCTTAGTCCCCTTGTCTGATTAGGCAGTGTAATAACAACGCTCCAAAAGAACCACTAATATCGTTTTATATTTTGGAGGGATTAAATATTTTTAACAATTAATGATTAATGATTAATGAAGAAAGAAACACCCCCGAGGAAATGGGAACAGCTATTATTGGGTGAGCTGGATCCTTAACGGATTTTTGGTTAAGAGATCTGGAATGGGCAGATTTTGTGGGAGAAATAAAGGAACATGTGGTTTTAAGGCACGCTTTTTAGCTTTCTCCCCTAATTCCCTCACGTGTCAATTTAGACCTAGTCTTCAGTTTTTCACTGCCCTAAACCTCAATCAATCTTTGTGATTTTCAGGCACCACCATCCCCCTCACCTGGTACAAACAAAACCGTACGTTCCTGTACCTCTACAAATCAAAATACGTACTAATTTTTTATGGTTTTCAACCATTGCAAAAATTTACATTGACCCTGTCAAATATCTAATCTATCTCTCTATCTATCTAACGGATTCAAAGTTAATATCTTGTGTGTGATTAGTAAAGTGTTAACCATTACGCCACGCCACGCCCCCCAAAAGATATTTTTTTGTATCTGGGTATAATTACATCAAGGTTGACAAAATCTTTTACTCCCTAAAAGAACTTTAATTTTTATGAATGGACCCCTGTAGGATATTGGTAGCATAGCATGTGTTTAAAAATTGACCTAATCAAAATTCGTAAGAGGAAAGTATTAGTATGATAGTGTAAAAAGCAAGCAATGGGGGCCAAAAAGTAAGACAAAAGGCAAATCAGGAAAATTGTGTAAATAAATAAGACAACTTAAGCTTCCATTTGGATGGGGGGGTTAATGAATCAGATATGGTAATCAGACCAGATAATACAATAATGTAAAAATGCTATAATGGATGGTCCACGTAACAGGGAGAGAATATCAGGTCGATATTGTGGGTCCCGCCCGAGAGATCCAAGTTGTGGAGAAATTATCGGGTGTACCGTGTACGTAGACCACGCAGTCCAATGAGTGTAAATCTTTTAGGCCAACACAAGCTTTTTTCTCCTTCCTGCCATTTCTTCTTCTTTTTTCACCTCTTCCCCCTTTCCTTCTTCTTGTTTAATAATACCCAGAGAGTTTCTTTTGCTTTCATGGTTGGTTTCAGGTGATTGATCTGTGGTTTTTTAATGGAGGATATTATGAAAAGTTTGAGTACTGTAAAAAAATCCAAGGGTGAGGAAGGAAAAGTGAAGGGGTGTAAGAATCATGATCGGACAAAGTGAGTGGACAAGACAACAAAGGGGGTGTGTGGGGTCAATCTGCATTTTTGAGTTGTGGCAAGAGGTAATTGACCGGGTTATGTAGACTGTTGTAGAACTGGGGGCGGTAGATAAAATCTCTAGCAGATGACATGTGGGTACTGGAAAAGTAACACTGGAAAAGGAAAGAGAGAGGGTGGGGGGGTCCGTCCTTTGTTTATGTAAGAAAAAGAGAGGATTGGGGCAAATGTCTTTCCAGTTCTATCCACTTTTGGACCCACACAAAGTCCACAGCCTCGTCGCCATATCAGGATTTTCTTTTGCATTTGCTGTTGTGCAACAGATCATCATCATCATCATCATCATCCTCACTTGTGCAATCCCAGGGCAACCCTTTTCTCTACCGGAATCTCTCTTTTTCCCACACATATCGTCTATTGATTCTATCTCCACTCACCCTGTCGCTCTCTTGCTACTACTCCCAATCCCATCTTTAACCGCCTCATAAAAAAGCTCTTCCTATGTTGTTGTTGTTGTCAGTATTGATGTCATGCTCTCTGGCTGCTGCTGGAACCTGAATTCATGCTTCGGGTTTGGTTTTTTTGAAGTGGGTACTTGTCAAGGTTTGCTGGTGCCGATTTGTTTGCCCAGTTTTAGACCAAAGATCTGATCTTTCTGAGGCGGATTGCCTGTGGGTGCCTGCAAGTTTTTGCCTTTTGTGAGTAAATCGTTCATGTGCGCCTGTTCCTGTTGCTTACACATGGTTTTCAATCAGAAAGTTTGCCTTTTTGAAGTTGGTTGATCTTTTGAGTACAAGTGGAATTCTGGTTTGTTCACCGAATAGCTTAATTGCTATCTGGAAAGAAGACTGCTTTCTAGTTTTGAGGTTGAATTTATCCTTAAAGGTTCGCTTTGGGGTAGGTTTTGGTGTTGCAACCTGGTGGGGTGAAGTGAATTCTTCACAGAAGTGACTACTTTTGCTCCCAGATTGTCTACAAGTGAATCTCTGTTTCCTCCGATTTAGAAAATTTAAATTCGCAACCCGTGAAGGCAACATTCCTTTGGATGGCATGTTTTGGTTCCAAAGGATGGCCTCTTTTAGCGAATTTGGTGAAGAGAATTAGTTATTGTGAATGCAATTTGTGGTGAAAGAAACAAGAACACAAGTATGAGAGGGCCAAAAGATGAAGAAAAGTTGATGGCTCCTATGTTTCCCAGGCTTCATGTGAACGATACAGAAAGAGGAGGCCCAAGGGCACCTCCAAGGAACAAGATGGCTCTCTATGAGCAGCTCAGTATCCCTTCTCAAAGGTTGAGCTCCGGAACAGCATCCATCTTGCCATTTCCACCTAGTAACGGCGACAGTTTGGCTTCTCCAGTGACCTCCAACCATGTGAGTTTATGATAGTTGTACAGCTTCTTTATTCACATGTATAGCTTTTTTTTCCCCCTCGTTCAGCTTACCTTTCTCTGGTTGGTATGTTTGCAGTAGTTCTGGCTCTACTTAGCATGTTCAAAAACTATGTAATCAATAATCATCTTTTGGATCATGATGCTTTCTGGTATCTACTATATGGCATAATGCACGGGCTATTTAGTGTGGAATCATTCCATTAAGCAGAGCTCGTGTTAGCTGTTTCGGTTTTCAGGGATTTCATTTCATAACTTGGTGTGATAGTTAAGCTATATTGTGATTCTTTTGATTCACAGTCTTCTTCTGGTCATAATTTTTGTTCTGGATGTAAAATGACGGTAGCTACTCTCAGAAAGTAAGTGTTTGATTTTTTGGGTCGCTCTGAAGGAGTTTATGATTGTTTCTGTATGGTATCTGTTGGGATATTTGCTAAATGCTGTTCGTCTAGGTTTTACAATCTCAGTTGTTTTCTTGTGCCGAGTGAGATTTCATCAAAAAATGAAACGGTTTTGTGAGCCAGATTTTCCATAGGTATTTTCTATTTTGTGTTTTACTTTGTATAATTTTTTTCCCCACATTCTCAGGGTGGTGGCTATGAGAAAAGATTTTTCACCCAGTTTTGCAACTCCTCTGTACCCAGCAAGCGTGAAAAGCTTGTTTCTTATTCCTCCGGTGGAGTTGACTTAGGAGTTGTGGTAGGAAATGAAGAACTCTCCTCAAGTGCAACAAATGATCAAAATTCGATTACCTTACAGCCGCAATTGAGTGCCAAGTCCAGTTCATCTCAATCGCAGAAGAAGTCTTCATGGAAGAAATTTGGGGATGAAAATGATTTTAAGGTTCCTAGATCTTCCCAGTCTGGAGTAACTATACATCGTAGTAACAGCCAGCTTGGTAAAGATCATGAAACTCGACCGTACTTGAACTTCTGCTTCTCCGTGCAGCTCCAAAAGGCTTATGAAAAGCAGAACAAGGGAACTGGTTTCATAGATCTATCTACCTTATCTCCAGCGTGCCAGGATGCCATGGAAGGATCTGTTTCGGTTCCCCTCATCAAAGATAAAGTTTCATTGGATGGATCTGCAAATCTTCCAGGAAAGTTTAGGAGCACTGAACCATTGAAGCGAGTACATCCATTTTCAAATCAGGAATGGCGAACCAGTCCGGATGATGTCCTTAAAAACTTCCATGGTATGAGTGTTAGGTTGAACAAGCAGTTTGTCGCTACATGGGACAAAACAATCCTTGGGGATAAACTTTTTATGGTTTCTGTAGGTAAGGAAAATAATTGCAAGGGGAGAAGTGAATCATATTCAAGACTGTCACCCCAAGATAGTAGCAAAAATCTCAATGGACTTGGGAATGGCATCAAGAACCGTGAAGACAACAAATGTGGGTCTTTGCAAAAGGTAGATACCGAAAAACATGACGATGTCTCCGAAACCTCAATGGTGGACTCTGTATCTGCTTTAGATTTAACCCCTGATGATGTGGTAGCAGTAATAGGTGAGAAACAATTTTGGAAGGCCAGAAGAGCTTTTGTCAAGTAAGAATCTCTTAACCCTTTTACATGCATATCTAATTTAGACTTTCACCATTTCATTTTGGTTGTTTGTTTTTAATGTACAATCATTGATTTGTTTGAACCTGGTTCAATTATCCTATGTTAGATAAGTATAACATAGGTTTTTCTATGCCTATGTACCCGAATTAGTGCAAGCAAATAGAGGCACAGATTCACAAATCAGTAGATTGGTGTAGGTTCTATTAATCATGTCATCTAGAGATGGATAATGCTGCCCCGGATCTTTGAACTAGCAGGCTGCGGTATTACTGTTTGCCCAGTGAATCGTGTCTTTAGGTTTGGTGGAATACCGTAAATTGATAGATCATTTCTTGGCGTAGTCATTTTGATTTGGAACTTATTTTCATTAAGCTTAGGACTTGTAATTACATGGTTTCTCCATCTTCCCAAAGTCATTTCAGTCGTAGTCATTTTTGGTCACCAAACAAATAGGATGAGCTAATTCTCTTCCATCTCAGAATTTGTGTTGTTTCTGACTACTTGTCAATCCAACATCATTCACTGTCTTCTATCATTTCGCTTGTTTTAAGTTATAAATTTTTTTAACCCAAGTTTTTGCGTTTATTTTCAGTCAACAGAGAGTATTTGCAGTGCAAGTATTTGAGTTGCACAGACTCCTAACGGTGAGCTGGTCCTGGTCTAAGTTGTCATGCCCTTGGGGTTTACTTTCTTTCTGCTGCTTTATTTGCTCCAAAGTCTGTTAAATGAAGGAAACTTATACCATGGCATTGATTTCCCACAGGTCCAAAAGTTGATTGCTGGATCTCCACGGATATTGCTTGGAGATAAAGTATGTATAGGAAAAGCTTCAGTGAAGGCATCTCAGCAAAAGAAGCTGCTATTTGAGCATGCTATGGAACAACCATCCCTGATTGCCAAACCAAAAGACTATTCTCAGAAGCTTCATCCTAGAACAGAATTTGCTGATGAGAATGTAGTTAGAAAGTTACCCCTTCCTTCTCTCAGTAAGGAGAGTAGTAAAGAGTTTATTCCCCAGAGATCAAGTTATAATTCTCAATCAGGAAGTGCCCCACCGATTCCCATGGTTGCCAATGCCAAACCATTACCATGGTGCTTCCCACAACCTGGAAATCAGTGGTTAGTTCCTGTGATGTCCCCTTCTGAGGGACTTGTTTACAAGCCCTACACGGGGCCGTGTCCTCCAGCTGCTGGATTCATGGCACCAGCTTATGGCAACTTTGCTCCTACGAGCTTAAAACAGCAGAGTGGAGACATTTTTAGTGCATCTTACGGTGTTCCTCCTCACCACCAGGGGCATGGAATCCTTCCTGGAGCCCCTCCTTTTGCGCAGACACACTTCCCCCCATATGGCATGCCAGTCATGAACCTTTCTTCTTCAGGTTCTGCAGTTGAGCCAATTAACCCATTTACTGGACCCAAGTCAAAGGGCAGTCAGTTGTCAGTTGGAGACACTAACAACTCTATCCCGCGTCAAAGCTTATATAGCATTTCTAGCCAGACAAGTCAAGCGATCTCACCCGGCTTTCGAAAATTTCAAGCATCAAAGGACACCGAGGTCCAGGGGAGTTCGGGGAGTAATTCATCTGATAGGGCTAAAGGAGATGCACTTCCCCTTTTTCCTACAGAGCCATCAGTTCAGGCATCCGACCAAAATTCTGAAAGTAATGGACTTCGGAGATCAGTGATCAAGGTTGTGCCTCATAACCGTAGATCGGCAACTGAATCAGCTGCTCGAATTTTCCGGTCTATACAGGAAGAAAGAAAACAGTTTGATTAATTTTTTTGGGATTTGTATCCATTTGCCTAATGCCGAGGGTGATGAAATTCTTTCTTTAGCACTCTTGTCAAAAATGGTTTGTATCTGTGATATTATAATATACATGTTAACAGCATGTACATATATACTCCTTACTGATGATACTAATTAAAGCAAACCATCTGTATTGTACGAAACATTGCCTTTTTGTGACAATTGGAAAAAAAATAACATTGTCTTTCCCTTACTTCTTGACAGCCTTGTTGAATATAATTCCCTTACTGAAATTTCATCGGTTGTCAGTGAGAAATGCTTATTATGCGGGTGATAGTAATGCATATACCCCTTTCTTTTGCCTGATTCTTGAGCTTTAAACGCTTGAGTTCAATTACTTGGAAGTCAATATAATGATTTAAAATGTTATTCTCGAATACTCGAGAGTGAAGTAGAAAATGAAATAAATTACACTCTGTTATGATTCGATGAATTTGTTACAGCCCTTTGAAACTGAAATAACTGAATAATCAGTACTATCTAGCTAGTACCATACTACCATTATACATCTCAGTAAAATAGTGCTGTCCAACGAAAACAAAGGCCAGGTGTGCTTACAATGCAGAGGAATAGTAACTATCCAAGATGTGTACCGGTGGCGAAGTATCATGCCACATATTCGACAGGCCGGCAGCTACACATCTCCAACAGGAAGTGCTTTAATTTAAACCCCAATTTTGTGGCCATCTACGCTTCTGATTCAAGGGTCACAATCAATTATCTGGGAGTAAGTATGGGCGGGGCAAGCGACTGCATTCTGAGTCCTGGGGGTGGAAAGCTTTGACTTCAGACTTCAGATGGGAGGCTGCCTGGCAGAACAGCTACACGCAATTGACGCATGACTATGATCAAGTGTCAGCACAGCTCTAGAAGGCATACACACTCGATATGAGGAGTGTGAGGAAACATGTCCACTGGCAGTACGCTTTTAAGTGCATAACACCCCTGTATACCCTGTTCTTCCTGTAAAAGCATCATGAAAATTCAGGTACCAGCCATTTAGGAAACAACATAGCCATCGCTCTCAGAGATAAAATAGTGATAGGATGACAATGGAGTCATTTGTAATACTACGTACCACACCATGGCAGAGGTAATCAAGGTCCCGTGCACATGTAGCGGGATTACATGATACATATATGATACGTGGAGCCTTGAGCTTTAGTAGAAATTTAATCAACTTCATATGCATACCAGGACGATTCGGATCTGCAGAATTTGACGCATCAAGGATAGGTGCAAAACTAAGTTAAGATTCTTTACTGCACACAGCAAATATATAAAATCTGATGGTGCAGCTCATATCATAATTTGTTCGCACCGACATTTGGTTTAGCCAAGTAGAGTTAAGCTACAAAACTAAACCTCTTTACCAATAAGGAATGTCAAGAATACAATGTGACACAAATCGCTCATCAATATCAAGTTTCTCCTCATCCAAAAAACTCTCAGAAAAGTGTGAGTCTTGGGTGTGTAGATCCCCGCCTATATAAATAAATCCATACTCCTAATATGCAATTCGCGATGAATTCTTATATTTAATTTACTTCCAATAGATACAGAAATTTGTGTAAGATACATGCATGCACAAATCTTATAATAATACTTCAAACCAGCAAGCATTTAAAGATTTGAAGAAAAAAACAGAAAAAGATGGGAGCTTTGCTAGACTAGGAAGTTGACAAAACACCTGAAATGACAATGTCAGGCTTGGGAAAATCATTGCCAAAGTTTTCGCCAATTTTGTTAAGATCCCCTTGGACAAATGAAGCGTTTCCAATACCATTAAGCTTGGCATTTGTACGAGCATCAGAAATTGCTTGAGGAACTACTTCATAGCCGTAGACATGCTTAACCCTAATGAACAATAAGGCAGAAGCCAAATATGATGTCAGACCGATGCTACTCTTCTTTACCAAATGAACATAGGAAAGTTACCTTTTAGCAAGTGTTAGACCAATGGTGCCAGTACCACAAAATAGGTCAAGTACAATTTCTGAACCATCTCCTCTAAGGCCAGCACAATCTTCAATGAGTTTATAGAGAACCTCTGCCTAAACAATATAAATCCTCCCATTTAATAGTCAAGATGGAACGCACAAAGCAAAAAAGGGCAAGCGAGAATGACCTAAAGCGTGTTAAAGAGTTTTGCTACTTCATGTACCTGACACGTGTTGGTCTGGAAGAAGGAATTTGCAGAAATTTGGAAGGTGATTCCTCTTAAGGTCTCTGTGATTGTAGAGTTTCCATATAAAGTATATTCCTCCTCTCCAACAGAAGTGTTGCCAACAG
This sequence comes from Turnera subulata, assembly GCA_028386065.3. Taxonomy (NCBI): domain Eukaryota; kingdom Viridiplantae; phylum Streptophyta; class Magnoliopsida; order Malpighiales; family Passifloraceae; genus Turnera; species Turnera subulata. The sequence continues at coordinate 60,322 of JAKUCV010007390.1, forward strand.
AAGTGTTTACATTATTCATAATGCTCGTCTACAGGACATCAAAAAAGAATGAAAAGGAGTTTAGAATATATGTAACGCAGCAAGCCATCTGTGAGCAGAATCAGTGCTGCATGCCGGATGCATAGTATGGGAAAATGGATGAAACATTCCACATTTTCATAACTAAATAAAATTACACATCAAACTCATGGGAACTTTCATCAACAGTAAAGTTCAGCTTTGCCAGATAACTGACTAACAAACATTATAACAACTATTTCTTGGCTTTGCAAAGGAAAAACTGATAGCAGACATGCAAGGAGAAAAAACAATCAATGATTTATTACTTTGGAATTCTTTTAAAATCTATAATATCAACATCAGGTCCAATGGCCCTGTAAACTGTGATCCCGCTAATACCACATGCTTACAATTACCACAAAAATCAGTTCCCTCTCACCACCTAACGTTTTCCCCTCACCTTCAAAGTGAAAGCAAAAATAACAAAGACATAGGACCTAAGGATTCTTAGGAATAGAACAGGGTGACTAGGATAGTGTGCATCAATCATTTAGGCATATATCAACATTGTTCTTACAATTAGTAGTTTTGACTAAATACATACTGGATTCAGTTAAAAGGCCAAGCCTAGAATCAGTAACTTTTGTCTAGCATAGAAGATATGGTTCTGTTAAATGATGAAAATCTCCAAGGAAAACCACAAATCTTATTTGAAGGAGAACTAGTAGGAATTTGCCACACAAACCACTTCTGGAATAGCTGAAATCATTTCAACTAGAGGCATTAGTAGATCTGGCTTGTAAGATGAGGTCACAAAGTTAACCATAAGCTCAGGTGTACCGGTCTTCACATTCCTGAACCAAAAATTATAAGGGGGAAACATGGTTACAGGGCTAGTGTGAACTTCAAGAACTAAATAGGACTAAATACTCCAAAACTGAAGTTAAGAAATAGTTTCTCACAGTAATATTCTAGGGAGTCAACTGTTTCTCGGAGCAAATTGTAATAGCAATTACATAAAAATGACCATTGGATCTCCAAGTATAAGAATTACATTAAACACAAGAAAATGATGATAAAAAGCAGCATAGCAAAACTCATCATACCTTCCACTTCGAAGCATTAGATGCTTAAGAAATCCAGTATGAGAGCGAACATTATGGGGAGTAAGACCAAATTGCGGATCTCTCCAGCAAGTTTGGATGAGCGCCAGAACCTAGATATGGGAAAAATATATCAAGAGTACTGTATAGAGAATTGCTGTTTAATGGATATGCAAAGCGTGCCACTAAGAATTCAAATAGATGAAAGCAGAAGCATCACTAGCATTCTTCATCATATTTAATGGCTTTCCAACCCTTCTATAATTGAAAGCTGACAAAGCCAACTATGATGTTTATCACTCCATTTAATGTCACTGGCTTTGTGTTGTTTTGCAAATAGAAAGACAATAATAATAAAAAAAAAACAGTAGCAGCAATCCAAATTCAAATGCATCATTTACGTTGCATCAGTATCATTCCACGGTTACTGCCTATTGATTCAGCAGCATGAGAGGAGTTTCTAAGAGTTTCTGCAAATAAAACTACACTTTAAGTCTCCAAGGGAACCTAATTTTTCACCAAACAAAACCTAAAAACAAGCTTAGCATTCATACACTGTCCAAATGAGACATTAATTTGAAGGACAGCTACAAGTAGATTGAAAGGTAATTGCAGGTAACATATCTTAGGGAAGCAATTACCAAGGCCAATGCACATTATCTGTAAGCAAGAATACCACAGAAACAAATAGGCTCAGAGTCCAGCGATTATAATAGAAAGTCACACAATAATACAGATAAAATAAGCCATACCATGTTGGCAGGCTCACTTTGCAGCAAGCATTTGTCCACGTCTAGAACCTTATCAAAATAGCCAGGGGCATGCAGTCCCAACGCATAGTTGCTGATATCATCGTGTCTCTGTCCTAATAATTCTCTCGGAAACCATTTTTGAGCACCGAATGAAAATTCCATCTGCATAAATAGTTCAGCAGCAGTTAAGAACATTTCCCTATACACTCCATAACAACAAAAACCAACTGCAGTACAATATTTTTTTTCTTCTTTGGAAGAACACGAATACCAAAGACAGTAAAGATACTGCTTTTCAAGCGAACTTATTAGTCATCTGTAAAATTGAGGGGCATGCCTGCAAGTAAATTTGTGGCTGTGTTTGGTTAAGGTCGTGTGTCACATGAATCAATAAATCACGCAAGTATTCAGACATTTGCTCAGCCAAAGCAAGGTTCAAGCAAAAGACTAACCTTGTTTCTATAATGGAACTGAATGTCACAGGGGACGATGGGTTTCACAATGCTAGAGTCATCTGGAGCTGTATCAGAAAACTTCCCGACACGTGTGATCAAGTCACGTACTTGCTGCTCCTTGGCTTTGAGCTGAGCATCATAAGCCAAGTTCTGGGTTTTGCAACCACCACAATATGAAGCATACTCGCAAGGGGCATCTACAAGATCCCAGTGAGGTGATAACGTCTCTTGCTTGGTTACCTACACTTTAGATGGCATAAAACAACAAGTTCATTTCTTTCCCTTTCTCACTCCAGTACCTCAACAAGAAGTGATGGCAATAGTAAAAGCCACGATACATCAACAAAAAAGAAAACCAGAGACCAAAAAGCCAACCTCAGCAAGACTTCCTTTCCTGCGAGTAACCCGACCAATGAACCTTTCTCCAGGGAGTGCACGGTCACACATGACAACAAAACCAGTCTCTGCCACCCTACACACGCCCTTCCCTTTAAAACCCAGAGACTCACACACCAGCTCCAAAGTCTGTCCCTTTTTGGGGAAAAAAGAAGGACCCTTCTCTTTACCGTCACCCAACTCATTCCCATCACTGTTACTTCTGCGCTCTGCGTGTCTTCGTGTCCTTTGTTGGGTCTTCACCTTCTGCTGAGGTGGTGGGTCGTCATTAGTGGAGGGAGAGGGGGAGAGAGAGGCAGAGGCTAGTGAGTAGTGGACTTTTTGAAGCCTGTGAAGCTTGTGGAGAAATGGGTTGGTGGCGGTCAGGTATCTTACGGAGTGACTAGGCATGCTGGCCATGGCGGTGGCAGTAGGGTGGCGCCACCGTGGAGGTGTCGGGTGTGGGTGGTGACTGGTGAGGGGAGAGTAAGGTTCAGGGTTTAAGAGGATAGGGAGGAGAGGATATTTTAATGTTTTTTCTTACCGAAACCTTTTGTGGGCCTGTTGGTAGCCCATGTGATACGGGCCCGAAAGCCTCTTGAGAACATATGAGAAGTTTTATGAATTGGGCCTTGATCAAATAGTAGACTAGATGTTGTCTTCTTCTTTTTTTGTTCAAAAATTATACTATCATGTATGTGAAAGCTCATAGTTGTACACGCAAAAGATTTCCAATAAGGGTACAATACAATTACATTTTTTCCACAATCTTGTACTATGAGTTATTTTCTTTACTTTTGAGAAATATTCATTAAAAAAAATTAAAAATAGAATGAATACAAACGAAACCTATTTAATATTTCACTAAATGGGGGAGCCAAGTGGATCCTTAAATCATCCAATGGGAGATGGAATCAGCGCTCCATTTAATGTAAGTAGAGCAGTACTATTCTCTTTGTAGCCAACAGAAAAAATAAATTATTTGTTCCTTCCTAGCCTTTTCACAATACCACCAGTAAGGCTAAACAAGCAATCTATGGTTTATATTATCATTTTCTTTAAATAAAAGGAAAGCTGACTTTCCATTGGGTAATAAATACCATTTCCATCCACTATTGCCCAACTAAAGCTATTTATTTTGGTCCATAAATAGAAGGATTTTGAATCATAAAGTGTTCATAAGTCATACTTAGGTAAAAGGATTAAGTGGATGCACACGCAGATGCCGAGGACATACAGCATAATAAATGTTAATTATATCGACCCACAAGTGTGATAGTACCATATAGCTAGCTGTACAATCAGAAAGTTAAAAAGAATGAAAAAAAATTGCAAATACTGTTTTTCTTTTGTCAAAAGAAAACAATTCATTGACTGTTGAATTACGTCTATTTCAAGAAATTTAGAAACGGGACTGTTATTTTTATTTTTCTTGCTTGCTTATATTTCTGGTAGAACCCAGAACCAAGACTTGGACCTGGCTCTCTAGTCTTTTGCATGTGTGAGATGTTAATTGGCGAGTATGAAAATACCGTTATCCTCAGGTTTCCTTGGTCAGGATTTTTTATGGATCTGGCATTTTTGGGTGACTAAGTAAAGATCCACTTCCTTTGCTCTTTCTCTTTTTTACTTACAATGTCCAAATTTCCAACCAGTGAAGAGCTACCCAAGCAAAGCAATCAGCTGAACCTTGCACATAAAAAGCAAGAAAAGTCAGTCAATTTATAGCAGGCCACGTTTTTCTATATATATTTTTAGCGTATACTAAACCATAGTATTACCCTTTTTTTTTATTTTTGTCCAAATATACAAAAAGAATAGGCTCATCAAGCCATGGCTCTCTTGTCCCTTTCCAAAGAATAGTATTACCCTAACATGATCACTATCAAATCAATTCCAAAAAATATGATGAGGGGTAAGGTTAAGGTCTAATAATGTGCTTATTTTAGTAATTTCATGATAGGGGAAGGTACAGAAGAATACAAGATTTTTTCAAATGGAAAAAAATAATACCAAAGGCAAATGTGGCCCGCCTAGCTACAAAAAGGAAGGAAAAGGAACTAGAAACCCAAAGAGTCCTGCTGCTCCTGTCCAAAACCAACACACAAACACCAACAATCCTACTAGTTTCCTAGGTTGGGTTGGGTTCCCCCACTCGAGGTTTCTTTCAACCTCTATTGAGTCTCTCTTTCAACTTTAGTTTTCAATCACAAGACTTGTTTGTTGTTAGAAAAAGCTTCAAATCAAACTCACCATCCTTAATAGAAAGAAACAGAACACCACCTTTTTGTGTTTTGTACAATGGATCAAGCTCGCATCAGATCAATCCCCACCTTAAACTCTCCCTCTTCTCTTCAATAAAGCAACCAGGCGTTTAACTTACCAACTCTATAGCACATTACAGACCCAAAGCACACAACTTGGGTTCTTTTTCTTTTTTTGTTTTTTTTTGTTTTGGTTTTCAAGGCTTGCCTATTTCCAATCGCCTTATATAAGCCCAGTATATCATGTGAGAATCACACGGCACATGGTAACAAGACCCTATTTTTGCTCTATGTTTTAGGACTCGTTATTACCATAATCCATGTTACATGTCTTTCCATAGATGCCAAGATTTTTGGAAATAAAAGGGAAGTGTCGATTTGGTTCATTCGATTTTCTCATTCTTTTACGCTGTTTCCTCCGTTTGGTACGTGCGGGAATTGGTAAAGTTTTGATTTTTCCTCTTCTTCCCCTGTCCTTGTGGTGTGATTTGGTATTGTCTCTACCTTTCTTGGGTTTTGCTTCTTAAAGAGAAGTCGACATTCCGTGTGGCAAAAACCCAAAGTTAGTTCTCTGTTTTGTGATACATTCATGTTTGAGGCATTGGCGAGGTTTGATTTGGATACGTAAAGGAGTGATCTTTTTAAGGGTCGTTCTGTTCTTGAAGCCCAGGAGTGGAGGATTTGTTTTAGGATTGGTGGTGGTAGTATAAGATGGCTTTGGAGAATGGCAAGGACCCTGGTATTACCATTAGAATGGCTCATTATAGGCCTTTGCCACTGAGACTCCTCCAATTCTGTCTGGTGTTTTTGGCTCTGGGTATTGGTGTTTCCATGGTTAGCATGTATACTATTCGGTATCTTAAAGTCCCAAACGTAGGCATAACCTCGAGATCGAATGTTATTTTTCCTTGCATTGAAGAGCGTGATAGTCTAGAGAGCTGGATTAGGCCTCCATCAAACTTGTGGCATAAGATGAACGACACAGAGCTGTTCTGGCGTGCTTCTGCTGTTCATCTGAGAAAGCAGTATCCCTTTAAAAGAGTGCCAAAGATTGCCTTCATGTTCTTGGCCAAGGGCCCATTGCCTTTGGCACCTCTCTGGGAGAAGTTTTTTGAGGGACACGAGGGGCTTTATTCGATCTATGTTCATTCCTTGCCAGGTTATGTGCCAGACTTTCCTTCGGCATCAGTCTTTTACAGAAGAAACATCCCAAGTCAGGTTTGTGCATATAGTCCCTTCATTTTAATGTCTTTGGTTGCCATAAGTTGTTTCTTTAAAATTGAATGTCTCAGTGCTTTACTTTGCTTGCTCCAAAATTTCTAATTTGGTATTCAAGATTAATCTCAAATATTTTAAGATGCTTAAGAAACCCATCAATTATGGTTTTTGAACGAAAGCATGTTTGAGTTTTGTGGCGGTTTGTTGATGTATGGTGTTATGATTTTGTGGAGGGTATCTTTACTTTCTCCACTAAATGGTTGGAGAGCTGAATGTTGAAGGTGCTGTTTTTTTGCTTCCATGCCGAAATCCTTTACTGTGGGTGAATAAATTTGATTCGCCATTCTATTGGGAATGGTCTGATCCACATCAGTAAGATGGCTGTGGCTTATCATTGTTGTGGAATTCACAAAGTAAATTTATGAGGAACAAGAGAAAGCCACCTCAAGCTGGAAAAATAAGAGGGAAACTGAATTGACTCAGAAATTGGGAGAAATATGCATTTGTTATGGCATCGATCTTCTCTAAGCTAAAAACTTCATGTACCTAGTAGCTAGTAGTTGGTCATTGATGAATCGTTTGGCTTGGAATTAAGACATAGGAAGCTGTTCCTTAGAGTTGATTTTGCGGTTATTCATGTTATCTTTTCAATATGATCTGCTTTTCCTCTAGTTCATGAACACTTCTGCTATCAGCTAGCTCTGAGCTGTCCACAGATTCATAAAGTCAATATCTTTCTGTACATATACTGGAGGTGCCATTCTTTCAAGTCATGCCAACTCTATCAAATGATGATTTGTATCTTGTTAATTAGTGGTGTGGATTCAATAGATATAGAACCTTTAATTGTGGATTGTGGCATGAGTAGTATCAATTATTGCTTAACTGAAATGATATCTTTCATACTTCTTGCCAAATTTATACTCAATCAGCAATATGGTGACACATTTTTAATGCCTTCAAGTGTCATATTAGTGGTATTAGCCGATGATTTCCACAATAAAGTGATGATATACTGTTTCGTTGTACTAAGTTGAATGAAACATGCTAATCATCAGACGAGCAACAGAGATGGTTACTTGAATTTATTTTACCTATCTGTCATTAGCAATTAGCCAAAGGCTACTTTTGCTACATTATCTTTTCTTAAATTGGAACTGTACATAAATGCATGGTCAAGGGGTACTTTTTAATCTCTCTTCTGGTTACTGTGATCTCAATGGTGTTTTGAATGAAATCTGTGTTTGAAATGTTGAAGATGCCCTTTGGAGTCATAAGTTGGTATTGTTTACCCATGCTCTTATTGGAACCGTGATAAATTCATTGATTTATTAATTCATTCTGCGCAGAAAGTGGAGTGGGGAATGATGAGCATGTGTGATGCCGAGAGGAGACTCCTTGCAAATGCATTGCTTGATGTATCCAATGAATGGTTCATCCTCGTATCTGAATCTTGTATACCGCTTCAGAATTTCAGTGTGATCTACCATTACATATCAAAATCACGATACAGCTTTATGGGTGCATTTGATGAACTTGGCCCCTATGGAAGAGGGCGCTATAATCCGAATATGCAACCTGAGGTCACCCTTGAACAGTGGCGAAAGGGGTCTCAGTGGTTTGAAGTTAACCGGTGGCTTGCAGTTTATATAGTTCAGGACACCATTTACTACCCCAAGTTCAGAGATTTCTGCCAACCTGCGTGTTATGTGGATGAGCACTATTTTCCTACGATGCTGAGCATCCAGCTTCCGAAACTCTTGGCAAACAGAACACTTACCTGGGCGGACTGGTCAAGAGGTGGTGCACACCCAGCTACATTTGGGAAAAATGATATTACAGAAGACTTCTTCAGGTGGGTATTTGGGGGTCAGAAATGCCTTTATAATAACCAGCCAACCACTTCTTGCTTTCTTTTTGCAAGAAAGTTCGCTCCTAGTGCTTTGGAACCTTTACTAGCCCTGTCATCCAAAGCTTTGGGGTTTTGATGCAGGCTCGGTTAATTAGATGCATACTTGAGTAGCCACTGATTATAGCATGCGATACCTTGTTCTCTCGTAGGCCTGGTTGACTGTGGACCTGGCTGATCTTCTTGTGAGATTATAGGTTTCTTAAAGTGCATTTCGGATGTATAGATAATTAGATCTTACACAACATTTTGGTTTAATAATCTCAGCCATTCAATTGACTGTTGTTCCTCTTGTCATGTAGTTTAAACATTTACAAACTAGATCTCACAGAACAGCTACCTAGACATATCCCCCACAGTGTTGAAACAAGTTCTATCACGGTAGCAAAAGGGTCACTGAAGAGCCATGGTGCTGATAAGGGGCATGAATCCTATGATAGAAATAGGGCATCATACAAGAAATCTGTTCCATCTTACCATAAGCCAGTTAGTTGAAAGGACTTGTCTGATCACATGGTTTGCTGAGGTAGCTTGTCCCTGTGGGTGATTCGGGAGGAACATGGAGAGGGGGTTCTTGGCTCTTCTAGGAGGGGGCCAACCAAATCAGGTCCAAAATTCACCTCATAAGCCAATGAGAATGATAATCTTTGGTTCTTTCCATGCTTGTGGGAATCTTGGAATTTAATTTACACCAAAAAAAAAAATGACACCATTAAAAAGGAAAACTTTCAACATTTCTGCAATTAGTTGATACCTTCACATGATTCTCTTACTTTTTTTTGTGATTCACACAGCTTACACCAGAAGATAAAAAAGAAAAAAAGTAACATACACTATTCAACATTCTCATGTTGTCATTTTTAAGCCATCCAGGTGATCTTCGATTCAAAGTTTGCTGAAGGTGTCAGTCAATAAGAGCTAACACCTTTCATCAGAATATCAGAATGCATAATTTTGTAGACAAACTTTGCTTGCAGAAATGATGGAAATGATAAAAATGCCAAGTTGAATGCTTATTAATTATGATTTCAACTATTGTACAAAGCTCTATAAGATTAAGCACCTTTCTACGTGGTTGGACTTGAACCAGCAGCAAATTTTAGCCCAAATTATACAACTCGTACGAATATCGCATTTATAGCAATATCATCATTATGTCAGCTAAAGAATTATCTCTGATTTCCAGTCAATTAAAAATATTTGATTTCAGGATGAAGTCATCCAAAGAGCATCTCAAAGTTCGTCATGATGTCTTCCCTTGGGCAAATGAACTTCTGACTGGAGTTCAAGAAGATATCCTGTTGCCAATGATGCATGTAAAGCAGCACCATAAGGCAGTGCATCTTCATTGATTTCAAAGTAGGGTGAATGTGCAGATTGAAGCGGTTTCTGTGTTTCATTCTGCATTCCAAGAAAGAAGAAGTAGCCAGGTATCATCTCTTGGTAGAAGGAAAAATCCTCTGATCCCATCAATGGTTGCATGGACTTCACTTTCTCAGCACCAATCATGTTTGCGGCAATGGCTTGGAAGTACTCATGCAAATCTTTCTTGTTAACAGTAGGTGGAAAAAAAGGTTTCTCTTTCTCTTGGAAATCAACAACTGCTTTACACCTGTGTACAGCAGCTTGTCCGGTAACAACCTATAATTGAAGAATAACAGAATAATTGTTGGTCATAATGGCAAGGAAGTCAAATGAAGAATGCAATTACAAGGCAGAGAAGCAATAAAGAGAATATAAAACAACAAAAGGTATTGATATGAAAGCAGCGGTCAAAGGAGGTTGATGAGATAATGAACCGCTCATTAACATATAGCAAACAAGCATTAAGGCTTACTGATCTAAGATGGGAATAAAAATGGACCGCATGCTTGATAATAGTAATACTGTCACGAAGATACCTCCTCAATTCGCTGCCTGAGTTGCTTGAAGCTTTCCTTTGAAAAGGCTCGAAAAGTGCCACCAATTGTAACAGAATCTGGAATAACATTGAATGCGCCACCACCTTGGAATTTGGCAACAGTCACAACCTGCAAGTGCACTTCTATTTAAGCAGTCTAATCGATAACAGGAAATAGCATCATGAGAACCTAGGATGTTGTGGAGCTAAATTTAAAAAGCATTTTCATTATAAGTTAGGAGTCTATGGCAAGCCAGCCAAGCATCAATTTGCAGGCAGTAGGTTTCTTGATGTGCAGATGAAGGATCATAAAAATAAAAGAGAACTGATAATATAAGGAACATAAGACATTGCTTAGTCCCTGTTTGCATGAATAAGTCAGAAATAGCAGTATTACATAAATAATAGGTAAATTATCGGTGCCTTGCCCTCCGGATCTAATGCAGTATGTACAGTGTATCACCAAAAATAAAGAGTAGTGAAACAAAGAACCATGAGGTTTCATGGTTGACACGAGAACACCCAAAGGCAATACTGTGCAGAACCTTCAATATTTAAACTAGATTTACTACAGGTACAGTGGAACAAGAAGCAGAGAAGCTGAAAACAAAGACAGAAAATCTGTCAATGGTGTGGATGAAGAAAAGGAACCAAGTGAATGAAACATTAAGGGTAGAAAGAAAACCTGGGAGTCCAGAGGATCAGCTTCCCGTGAAATAAGATGTTGCAGGCTAACAATCACATTAGAAGCTGCTAATATGGGGTCTATAGAATGCTGAGGAATTGCAGCATGGCCTCCTTTTCCACTTATCACAGCTTGAAAGAAGCCACTTGCGGCCAGCAGGGGACCAGGTCTAGATGCCACTTCTCCCAGTGGTAGTTTGGAGTCAACATGCAATCCAAATATAGCTTTAACGTTCTCCAGAGCTCCTGCATCTATCATTTGCTTTGCTCCAGCGCCGCCTTCCTCAGCTGGTTGAAACACGAGTACAACTGTACCCTAATAAATCATAAAATTAAATAGCATCACGCATAAATAAGATCAAGGACAAAGCTAAATACAATTGAAAATTTTAAGGCTTTAGCTACAAATTAGAGACTTTTAGTAAATTGAACATCTGGCTTCCCTCCAGTTTAATCTACGTGAGTAAAAAAACCAGAAAGCATTTCAAACAAAAAGGGGAAGTAACTAGGTAGGTCCCTTTCAAAAGTTAATACTTCATTTAGGAGATGCCTGTCAAGCTAAGCTCATGAGGAAAACGTTACGCTCATGCTCCGTAGAAAGTGTTATTGGAATATTCTAGTTACTTCTTCAAGGTGTCTTAATTGATACTTGTCTTCAGCTCTAAATACTACACGATATGTCCCTGTCTTGATGGTATTGCTTGCTGTCTTTATACAATAAGACTTAAAACTAAAAATATAAGTAGCTCCCACCACTAATGTTAGATCATCTAGAATAGCAGAAAGCAAACATAATCAAAGAGTTAACCTTCAACTCTTCACGATGCTCTTGAAGAATTCTAGCAGCACCAAGTAGCATCGCAACATGAGAATCATGTCCACAAGCATGCATCTTATTCGGAACTTTACTTTTGTGCTCCCATTCCACCATCTCCTGTAAGAGTCAAATGCCCAGTTATCCAACAGAAATCAGATTTTCAACTAAGAAAAGAACAACACTCCCAACTGAATCACACAAGTTTGTGGCACTAGTACTATCACTGAAAAGAACCCACAGAAAGAAAGAACTATACATTAAGAAATTCACCCGGCCCTAAAGGAATCATATTTTAAAAAACCATTAACAGCTAATTTGTTTTAAGCACAGTGAGCATCATCGTCTGCACATCTCCTATAAATTAAAAGATCATTCTTCAACCAAAACTCCATTCAGCTCTGTCAACCTATGATGACAAGCACTCTCAAAATGCAAACAAGCCTCAACTTAAAATAAAATGAAAATTCCAACATCCAGTAAGTAACGATAGTATGTTCACTTTCAGGGTAACAAAATCATCGTCTACAAGACTCGAACCAATTCTACACAATCATCAACAGACTTGAGAGGAATATAATCAAACTTAAAAAGCAAAAACCTGCATAGGAAGAGCATCCATATCTGCCCTCAATGCGACGAAAGGAGCTTTGCCAGTCCCAATGAACCCAACAACACCGGTAACCGCATATGGGTATTTATACTTGATACCCATTTTATCCAACTCTGCTCTGATGAGCTTACTGGTCTCAAATTCCTCATAACCCAACTCAGGATTCTCGTGTATCTTCCTCCTCACCCCCACCATCCAATCGAAAAAGTCCTGCCTTTTGGCATAATCGAGAAACCTTGGAGGGAAATCCGATAACCCATCTGAGCTTGAGGTTAGAGTCAACCAATACAATAATAAAACCAAAAAAACCCAGTTAGAGAATCCCATGATTAAGGGAAATAAGCTATCAAGCCACCAACTTTAATACAAAGATCGGTTCTTTATGAGAGGTTTGAAATTGGGGGGGTTTGGGTATTATGGAACAGGACAAACTAAACTAGGGAGTATGTAGCTGCTGTTGGCGTTCGATTGGGGCAGAGTTTTTATATAGGGGAGAAAGAAAGTAAGGGACAAACTTTTTGGGGGTAGTGGGGTGGTGGTGGTGGTGGTGGTAGTGGTAGTGGACTGGTGGTAGCTATGCCAGAGAGTGAGTCAGTAGAGACCGGTTCTTATGACCTTATATGGTGATGTCAAATTATACAGTTAAAATGGCATAAAACCACGTGCTTTATTTCTCATGTTTCACATTTTACTTGCTGGGGTAGCTTGCCTTATCTGCACACTGCAGTCCTCTCTGTCTGTTGCTACTCTTCTCCATTGTTTTTATCTGCCATCTGGCTAGGTGACAATCTTATTGGTTCCGTTTCCTGGCTGCTGGGTCATGGTTACTGGTTAGGACTTGACTGATGAGATTATTCAAATGTCACTGATGACATCTATTGTTAACTACTACGCTTGGAATAGTATGCTGGTTAAGTGAAAAGTTTCAACTTGGACTTTCACTAGTGGTTGTGTTTTCTTTTTCTAACATGGATGATAACATAGGTGATAGATGAATTGCAGAAACTAAGATTGTCCAGAAGATAAAAAAAAAAAATTCGACCCAGTCAATGAAGCAGTTGGAAAATGATCCCCTCAATCCCGCATTTGGCTGGGTTTTTTTTTCACCGGTATTTTAGATTAATCCACTTTTAAGGAATATCAGCCAGCCAAACTAATCCTGATTCCTCATGGAGGCATGATAAAAAGTATAAAATTTGACACCCTTAACCCTAGTGTTAGCGTCCTGATTAAGCTATAACAGGCTAATCTAACCCGGCAGCATTTTTACTTTGCCTAACCGGCAGTTTTGTTTGGAAAGGAAGGGAAACGATCTACTCTCTTCCCATGATTCAAATCATGATATGATTGGTGGGTTGAAAAGAGAAAAAAATTTATACCAACCCAGTATACCTTACCTGGTATTGGTAAATTTATAGTACCATTATTCTTAACGCAATCAAATTTAAAATTAAATTCACCACTAATTGCAGAGATTCAGAGATAAAATTATTTAAAAGAGAAATCAGCAAGAGACTCATCTATCATAACTAGATAAATGGGGGTAAATTTCAGATTAATTGGGGTAAATCTTGGCATAATGAGTGGGAGAGAAAAAAAAAAAAGATGCACATGTTTAATGTTTTAAGTTGTAGTATTAGTGGGCTAGTCGCCCATCAGTTTGGATTAGAACTCAACCTCTCATGTCATAACCCAGTTTGACAAGTGTCTTGTCCAATTGCTAGTGGCCAATATAGGTAGGTGTCTTGTCCAATATGTATGTTCTTGGTCATATTATTATTATCACCATGTAAAATGGGCCTCTGATTGGAACTGGCTGAGACCAATACAAACCCGAAAGCCCAATTATCTACCACGGAAGACTCGTCGTTGTGCTGATTAGCATGTTCTTTTCTTCCTCTCAAACGGATGAAGAGCGACGCGTCGTTCAATAACTTGGCGCTAAAGTTTTGGGATTTAGAAGCCCAAACAAAACGGAACAAACGCCTCTCTTCCTTCCTCCGCGGTTGAACGCAGATGGAAAACAATCCAAACATGTAAAAACCCTAGCTGCTATTGAAATCCACGCATTCTATTTATCTCTATCTCTCTACAGAAGACACTTGACTCTCTCCGCGACCAAAGGTACTCTTTCTTTTTCTTTGCCCTCATCAGTTTCTTTTTTTTTCTTTTCTTTTCCTCAATGTATTAGTTTGATCACGAAATCATTCCCAATTATTATGATCTGTTTCGTGATTCATCGAGGAAAAAAAACCCTTAACTCGAAATTGAATAAGAGCGTTAAAGTTTTCATCTTTATCAGTTTTTTTGGGTAAAAAAGGGTTTAACGCGAATTGGGTTTTGCTTACTTTCTATAGTCCAGGAACAATTCAAGTAGGGATTAGTCATGTAGTTGTGGGTCTGTAAGGTGAATCAATTATGCGGCATTTTGTCGTTGGATTTTCATAGGGACCAAGGGTTTATGAAAAAAAAGGGGTTCTTGTGCAGGAAATTATGGGGAAGAAAGCTCGGATCGAGGAAGAGAAGATGTTAGCGGCGACAGGCAAGGCAGACAAACTCGTTGAGTGTGATGGGCGAAGTGTGAAATCAACAAAGAAGGGCAGGAAAGGATCAAAGAGTACGGACCAAAGTGTTGATTCCGGCACTGACTTCATATCCTACCTGCCAGATGATATTATACATCGTATCCTGTCTCTCTTGCGTAGTAACAAGGATGCAGCACGAACCACTGTATTGTCCAAGAGGTGGAGACACATATGGGCTTCTTCCTCAATCCTAGAGCTTGATGAGCGCAAGTTTGTGGGTCATCAGCATCGAAAACTGCGTGGCATTCCTGCAAAAGAAGCTAATGAAATCAGGTTGCTGGAGAATGACACCAAGAGGAGGATGTTTAGGGATTTTGTTGATAAAACTCTGCAGGGTCGCATTGAGCGAAAATCTTTTGTACAGAAATTTGCGCTTCATTTGACCTCTTATGATGACCTTGAAGTGGCTCCTCATGTCGACAGGTGGTTAAATTGTGTCAGTGACTGCAACATTCAGGAGCTAGATCTTCATATTCCAAGAAAAAAAGGTCAATTTTACATCTTACCTGAAGCGGTATTTCATTCCAAGACATTAACTGCTTTGAAGATTTCTGGATGCGATTTGCGTAGATGCAAGGATATGAAGCTTCCCAACTTGCGAAAACTGTGTCTTGAAAATCTCTCTGTCGATGATGAGAAGATGCAGAATTTTTTCCTCAGCTGCCCTTTAATTGAAGATTTGAGACTAATATCCTGCTTTGGGCCAGAAAACTTGCTTGTTGTGAGTGATAAACTCCAGCGAGTTGATTTGCACTTCTCTTGTAGAGGATTGAAGAATATTGAACTTCAAGCTCCAAATCTTCAAACGTTTTGGTATTGTCGGAAGAAATCTAAAGCCTGCAAAATCAACCTGTCGGTGTGTAAATCTCTTAAAAATTTGACACTGGGGGGTCCTGGTATGACAAACAATATGTTTCAAAACCATTTTTCAAATTTTCCTCTCCTAGAGCAACTGATGCTCTGTAACTGCAGCTCCTTAAAGATAGGTACAATTTCAAGTAGTCGACTTAAGACACTCGTCCTCAGAGACTGTGGAAGTCTAGTGGATGCTGATATTGATGCTCCAAATCTTCAGTCATTCGAGTACAAGGGTAGGGAGATGCCATTTTCTTCTTTGCAACCTTCGAGTTTGAAGGAGGCAAAATTCTATTTTGAACCTCCAAAGAAGCAATGGGGTCGTCCTATGGTAGGATTTGTCCCTAATGGCCGCAACAGTTATTGGTCATCTAAAATGCAGAGGTTTCTTGGTAAACTGGATGTCAATAAGGGTTTGAAACTGGTTGTTTGCTACCAAAAGGTATATTACTTCCTCTTTTTCTTGTGCATGCTCTATAAATCTCATCATCGATGTACTTTTATTTTATCAATAGCATGAATAATAATATTTTTCTCTCTACCATTGCCAATCAAGAACGTAATAATCCATGAAGATCTGAGGGACATGTTGATTCCTCCAACCTACCATGCCAAGATCGAGCTTGTTAAATCCTCAGTGTGCTCGGAGTCTCTACTGGAGAATGTGCTGCGAACATGTCGTCCCAAGATGTTATCTATTGTATCATCTACTGACAGCAACTTCCCGGAGGTATTACAGTCTTCATTTTATCATTTTGTGGACATTTATGGCAAAGACATTTACACTGTGACTGCTTTTTTATTGGTAAACATATTCCGTTTTTGAGGTTCTTTATTTAAGCATTCTTTTCTTTTCGAGAACAAGATTGCCTTAAAATGATCACTATCTTTTGGGACTTATTAATGGTTTACATTCTTTTATCTTGGATTGCAGAAAGCAAATGAGAAGATGATGAATAGAGAAAAGAAGCCAAACTGCTGCATATACAACACTGTTGGCAATAAATGTTGGCGGCATTTCCTGATCAACGTCAACATTGAGAACGCTGCTGCTGATGTTGTGGATTCAGATAAATGGACTGATTGGTTAAATTCAGTTGGCCCCAAGTGTACTCGGATTACTACTTTTAAATTGGACTGGTCCTGATCGGCAAACTCGTTTTTAGACAGGCAAGGGCAGTTTTAGATTAGAGTTTGTTTCCAGAGAACAACATAAGTTTCTTGTGGCAGATATTAGCAGGATTTTGTGTCCAAGAAGATTATGTTATTTGAAATTTTACGAATTGGTTTGTTTTGTTTACTTATTTCTTATGGAATTTGTGTGTTGATCATTCATGGTTTTTTTAATCGTTTAAAATGGTAATGATATCGGAAATACTGCAGTTGCATGAAGCCCAATTTATTCTCACATTCTCAACAAAAAAAAAAGGAAAAAGTATTCACACATTTTACTTGGCAACCATGAAAATTATGCTTATAGTCACAAGCTGTCTCTCTTTCTCTTCTCCTCTTCCTTTTAATCCTATTCCATTCATTTTTCATGAATGCGGAGGGTTAGGAATTCAGTCGGGTTGATTCTAACAAGGACAATAAACTTTGTTTGTCATAAGGAAAAAAGAAAAGTTTAAAGTTTATTTCCCATAACAGACTAATGCTATAGATTTATTTATTTTACTGTCTGCACATTTTTTGTTGATGGGCAGCAAGTATTCTCACACAATCAAAACAAAGGACTTTTTCTTAATACATGATCCGTAAAGTGACCCTCGTATAACATGAACCTCGTTTTCATATTTCGTTGATGCTCATATGGGAAACAAATACCCAATGTAACGCAATGTTTACAAACTAGTTAGTAGTTGGCAATTTTTTGCTCAGCTCAACTGTTCTGCGTAAAAGTCCTGTACAAGAACAAGAAGTCAGCAAGGATCAGTGAAGTGGGAGAAATCAATCCTGTCTGTGACGGTTGCATTGATTCAGTCCATGTTTGTGGACGATAAGAATGGTAAGCCTGTTGTAGCAGAAAAACATGGAGGCCTTCGAGGCAATAAAAAAGCTCAGGTTAGATCGCTCCATTTTCACACTCCATTCTGAAGGAGATAATCTATGCTCAGCTGTTTATAAACGTTACTTCCATAACCAATTAATTATGATTCAAATATGGCAGTTGTCCAAGACCCAACAACCTAACCTAGCCTTATAAAAGAAACAGATTCCTAGCCATACTAGAATATCTTGTTTGTTGAGATCAAAGTTCATGGAGAGATGAGGCACTTCTCATCATCGCCCCATTCATTGCTGAATCCATCTTTATGCATAGTCAAAAATACTTAGTTTGTGGGATATGAAAGTTGAGAAATCATAAATTTCATGCTGAACCAATATAGATCAAATAATTTCATGCTGAATCCATCTTTATGCATGTCTATGCGTTGACAATCTTCTCAACATCCCAACTAGACCCGACTTATTATACAATATATTGAAAACACCTAGTCAATTGTCGAACACCTATATATTGCCGTTATTGCCTTCAATTGACGCATGGAGTAGAGCCTCCCCTTCAACAAATTATTAAGCAATACCATGTTATCTACTAGAATAAAAAGAATTTGGATGGTATGTCAGATTTAATGCACTTATAATGAAAATTTTGACACCACAGTTATATTCCTTACACCATTTTTTTTTTTTTTACTAATTGAGGAGAGTAAGACTCGAACCCGAGAGTATCTAATGATCAATAGCATTGTAGCAAAGCCACTTGACTTGCCACCCTACTGTCTTCTGTGAAAGCCACGAAGCATTGGTTAAGAGAGGAATGTTCCCTTTAACCCAAAAGGAAAAAGAAGACGCATATGAATCTTGTGCCTCAAATTAACTTCTTGTTAGTGAACGTTGTCATTGAAAAATGAAAAAGCCAGCTTTCTTTAAAGCCACAAAGTGAAATTCCTCGCTCATTCGATGAGGCTAGAGACAGAATCAGATACTAGTTGATATCTTCTACTGGTTCTCTACATTGGCCGCACAAGCACAAATTGTCCATCACAAAACACATACATAATAGCTCTAGCAATAGCAAGCACGTCTTTGCTTCTATTCATCGTCTTCGTATCTCCAGTTTCTATCAGTTTAAATGGTAATGATATATGTCAAGTTATAACATGTTCCTGGTTTTCGTATTCCATTGATGCTACTATATATCCTAGGAAACAAAACATTGTCTTTAACTGAGTCTAGTGAGTTGGTCATTGACTTAACTATATTCTGCTTAAAACTTTTGTAGGAGAAGATCAAAGAAGGCGGTGAGGATCGCTCAAGTGGGAGGAAGAAGAGCATACTGGTGGGGCCATGGGGAGGAAATGGAGGTACAGCCTGGGACGATGGAATCTACCACGGAGTGAGAGAAATCACACTTGTTTATGACCGTTGCATTGATTCAATCCATGTTGTGTATGATAAGAATGGTAAGCCTGTTGTAGCAGAAAAACATGGAGGCGTTGGTGGCCATAAAACAGCTCAGGTTAGCTCCATTTTCACGCTCCCTTCATTTTTTAATTAGAGAATCTATTCTCAACTCTTAATGAACATTACTTTTTATTACCAGTGAACCATAGTTTAAGACATATTGCAGTTTGTCCATAGAACTGAAGGTGTTGAGTTAGTTTTGCAAGAACTGACAGAAACTTGCAATGATTTGTCTTGGAAATCAAACTTTTGCGCCTCTTATTGTTTCAGATAAAGTTGGAATTTCCAGAAGAGTTCTTAGTAAGTGTGAGTGGCCATTACTGTCCTGTGGTCCATGGTGGAAGCCCTGTGATAAGATCTCTGACATTCAACAGCAACAAAAGAACATTTGGACCATTTGGAGTTGAGGAAGGCATTCCGTTCACTCTATCAATGGACGGAGCCAAAATTGTGGGTTTTAAAGGGAGAAGTGGATGGTATCTTGATTCAATTGGGTTCCGCTTATCTCGTGCTCAATCAGCTAAACTTCTGCAGAAGTTTCAGCAAAAGCTCCAGAAACTTACCAGCACAGTTACAAAATCTAGTACCTCCAGCAAAGATAGTGGAAAAGCCTATTGAAGGCCGAATACTAATGATTATGCATCTTAAGTAGCTTCTTATCATGTTTTGTTGAGAGCTTGCTATTTGTTTTTTATCCTACCTTTGAAGGGAGATACTAATAATTGAGATACTGTATTTTTATTTTATTTGATCATATGATATCTACAGTTATGAAATCAGTATGTGGTAGTGATACTATATCTTATACATGGTAATGTGGGTATGTAGCCTCCTGAATCCTGATAACTGAGTTTACCAAGATGTAAATTCACTACTACTAGTTAAAATTTTTAAGGTACAATAAATAATTTTATCAAGAAGTATACGCTAATAAAAATAAATTTGGGTCGATCCAAATGGTAAGCGACTTTGTTCCGCTTAAGCGAGGTCTCGGGTTCGAGTCCTTGTGTATGTAGAAAATCCTTATCGGGAGACTCACCCACCATAACCAGGTGCACGATCCGAATTGAATCCCAGATTAGTCGGGGCAAAGCTCTCGATAGCGGGTTATAGTAGATTAGTAACCAGGTGCGCGATCCGGATCGGATCCCGGATTAGTCGGGGCAAAACTCTGGATAGCGGGTTATAGTAGATTAGTCTTAAGCAAAGATTTTCTATATACATGATGAAGAGTCTAATGATTATGGTGGATTAGTGTTTCAGGAAAGATTTTCAGCATGTACTTAACTTGGTAAGAAGCCGTGGGTCACAATCACACGCGTACACGCAGGCCACACGGAGCCCAATCCAGCCCAGCCCCGCCCCGCCCCAAACCCAACTGGCAAAAACCACAAAGCAAGGAACATGAAAGCCCTAAAAGTTTCTTAATTGATTTTAAATTTAATTGTTAGCTGCTGGTTTCCTCGAAAGAGGAGGATTGAAAAAGTGTAGAAAAGAGAAAGAGACACGCTCAATCCCCTTCCTCTTTCCTCTTTAAAATCTTAACCGAGAAGAAGAAGAAAGACAAGAAGCGAGTCAAAGCAATCCCAAACCGGATCAGTCGATCAATCAATCAGAGAAGAGAAGATGGGTAACACGGAGAAGCTGTTGAATCAGATCATGGACCTGAAATTCACGTCGAAATCGCTGCAGAGGCAGGCGAGGAAATGCGAGAAGGAGGAGAAAGCCGAGAAATTGAAGGTCAAGAAGGCCATCGAGAAGGGTAACATGGACGGTGCGCGTATCTACGCCGAGAACGCCATCCGGAAGCGCACCGAGCAGATGAACTACTTGCGCCTCTCCTCCAGGCTCGACGCCGTCGTCGCCAGGCTCGATACCCAGGCTAAGATGACCACCATTAACAAGTCCATGGCTAATATCGTCAAGTCCCTCGAGTCTTCTCTCGCCACTGGTAATTGGGTTTTCAGTTTTCTTTTTAAAAAAAGTTTCTGCTTTTGGGTTATGCTGTTCAGGTTCTGGGAATTAGAAAGTTGCATGCTTTTTGTTGGTTCTGTGAGTTTCTTTAGAAAACAGAAATGGGGAAATGTTTATGCTTTGAGTAGTGATTAATGGCCTTTGTTTTTTGGAAGCTTGAGTTTTTAGGGTTTTATTGTGGTGGAGAATGCGAATTGATCGTGTATTTGATGAACTTAATTTGCTAGTTCTGCTTTTGTTTCTATTTCATTGTGTCTTTGAGTTATTTGTGGATTATGATAGAGCTCGAAATGTGATTAGATTCAAAGTGTTGCATTCTTGAAAACCTGTTGTTCTTTCAAATTAATGATTAATGCAGCGATGTTTGAGGTAGACCGAGTCTGTGACTCTTTGAGGTTGCATTGCAATTTTTTTTTTCTTTTAGCTTTGATGATCTGTAAAGTAGCTTGTGAATTTCTTTTCTTGGAGTCCCGGAGTAAGTGTGATATGCTTATGTAGGAAATCAATACTGGATTACTAGATACCATGGACGAGTGTAGATTAGTTTTTTTACTAGCTAGTGATAGAATGCAATTGATCTGTGCAACCAACTTCTCACTTTGCATTACCATGAATTATGTTAGGTTTTGGTTGCAACTGTGGTATTGATATTTTGAATTGGTTCTGGAATGCAGGCAATCTGCAAAAAATGTCAGAGACGATGGATCAGTTTGAGAAGCAATTTGTGAACATGGAAGTCCAAGCTGAGTTCATGGAGAGTGCAATGGCCGGCTCCACCTCTTTGTCCACACCTGAAGGTGAGGTCAACAGCTTGATGCAGCAAGTAGCTGATGACTATGGATTGGAGGTCTCTGTTGGTCTGCCACAGCCTGCAGCTCATGCGGTGGCAACCAAGACCCAGGATAAGGTTGATGAGGATGATTTGTCAAGGCGCCTTGCAGAGCTGAAGGCTAGGGGGTAAATTAGGAATGTATCAAGGTCTCATTATTTGAGAATGTGGAACATATGGTTATGTATCTATACATGAATTTCAATGTTGTGCTTCATGCTTAAAACTTATTGTGTAAATTGGAGAACTGGGATTAAAGCTAATTACGCAAACTAATCATGAGTGTTTAATCTAGGCTGTGATGCGCACTACGAGTTGTTTGTTCCTTTCTGGCTGATGGTATATCCCAGTGAGATAACTTCGAAGCAACGATGCCTTAGTGCATGACAAATGTTAGAACTTGTTGTAAAGTTATAATCAGAGAAGTTGGGATATCAAATGTCGTTTCTGTGCATCTATTTCTCTGCCGTATGGTGTTTCTGTTTTTCATGGTGAAGGTTTGCATCTCTCTCGTTTGTGATCTTTCTTTCTTGTGGAGGATGTATTGTAACTGTGATACGTAGCTGCGGTAAAATTTCTACCCCGTAGTGCTTGTAGCCCATTCGGTTCCTCGAGTTTGGTATATAAATATGAACCCAGTTTGTGTGTGCACACTCTGCTTAACAATTTTTGTTCATCTTGCGGTGTCTGCTTCGTTTTCAGAGGTGGTATTCGTCTATAGGGATGCTCATTCTATTGGAAAGTTCCGGGTAGTCTTGACGCTCTACCCATCCCAAAGATTTAAAAATCAAACCTAATGGGGTTTTGATCTGCTCGCTGATAATGAGTACAAGAGATGAAATATTTAAATTATAATTTCAATGTTATGTATCAAGGTCTCATAATTTGCTAGTGTCCTTCAAAATTAACCGATTTTTTTTTTTTTTTCCAGTGGCCAAATTCTTAGCATATTATACACTCCAGTGGCAGCAGGCTGTCCAATAGCAGTATGCCAAGTATGACCCCTGAAATCAACATTGAATTTCTAAAATAGCAGGAAGGTAATGCATGCATACAAATATAGCATCTCAGATCCTAGAGGACAAAGAATAAAACACAGAATTGAATAATATAACACATAAATCCAACATATATTCCCATGATATATGCTGCGAACATTACTTCAGAGAATAATAATCGCTGCAGCACTTCATTATCTTCTGCTGCTGCTCCTTGCAAGTTGCAACTTGCATCCATCAACGGTAAACAGATGGTGGTGGATAGAATTTTCTCTCTTGTATTGTACAGAAACCAAGGATGCATAGGAAAACTCACCAAAAGATGATGACTTGTATGTTTTTAAGCTAAAACGGGCAAAAAAATGCAGCAGAAACCAAAGAAAACCGCCAACAAGGTACAAAAAGGCCACCCACGTGGCTCTCTCCTTCCACGCTCTCTCCTATGTGTCCCTCCATTACAACCCTATTACCCGAATTTAGCAGACACCTGCTGTTTCTCTCTTTGGCCTCTCTCTCTCTCTCTCTCTCTCTGCCATCGTTCTTACATGACATTGCTTTGTCGTTTTAAGACCAGCTCGCCTCTTCCTGCATTATTTTCTGCCAAAAGAATTTCTCATCTTCTCTTTTAGCATTTCAGCCGTTTCAAGAGGGATTTTTTTTCTCTCTTTTTCTTTCTTTCTTTTTTTGTTTTTTTTTTTCTCCCCAGAGTTGGATCTGTTCGTCCTATCAAACCCTTATGTTATTTTGAGCTAAACCGATTACCCATTAGGCTAGTTGAGTTATATTAGCAAAAGATCATCTCTTTTGCTGATACCATTAGCCATTGCTGGTGGATTGATTGATGAATCACCTGGATGCTTGAGGCACCGTTTCCTCCTGTTTGATTTTCATAAAGTTGGTTTTTTGTGTGTCATTCTTTTGAGGGGGGTGAGTTTTGGTGTGCGGGGTGGTGAGGAAGATTGGAAATGAATTGTCATGGAGAGGAACACACAGCTTTTGAGATGTGCGTGGTGGTTCCAAAAAGGTTTGTCAAGGAAGATGATGGGACTTCTAATTGTGTTGAGGTTCTTATCAAGGAGTCGAGGAGTGCAGGATTAATAGTAGAGAGCGTTCTTGGCTTTACAGATGAGTTTATCAAGGTTGGCTTTCTATGCTTTCTTCTGCCGTGTTATATTAATCATTTTTATCCTATTCTCATGCAATGTTGTTGTATCAACTAGTAAATTGTCATGAGATCGTTGAATGTGTTGACTTTAGACTTGCCATAGCTGGTTAATGCAAGATGAACCAGGAATTTTAATCTGCATCTTTTCAATTGAAATAGTATGTGCGTAACTTCACTTTAGATTTCCATATTCGTGGAAAGTTCCTTACTTTGGAGTGCAGAGTCATCAATTCATCTATTTTCTTACAGGGTGTCTTACCATATAAGATGGGGAATGTTGGATTCATGGGTTCTTTGTGTGCTTTGCTAGGCAGCATTCGTTTACGGTTGGATAGTGGAGTAATTGATGTTTGCAAAATGATGTTACATTAGACTTATCCAAGGTTGTAGCATCGTAGTTGCATTTCACTAAAGCACTAACTATGTTCCTTCAGTTGGCAGCACCTTTGGAAACACTGGGGAGAGCTGCAGCGGAGTTGCATATGAAGAAGCCTACTTATATTGGTAATAACAATTCTGCCAATTCTTTATTTCAAATGCCAATGACGACCTGTTTGAGTCTCTCTGTGTGAACTATTACCTATGCTTGATAGAATTCCGATATTCTTGATTTCAATTGCAGGAATGGATCTACAATTTGAATGGGAGGAGGTTAAAGCTTTTACAAGACAACCAGATGGTTCATTGTTCAGTTGGCACGAACGTTTCCAGTGCTATCACCATTTATTATACGGGATTGTAAGATATATTTACTGTTCTAGACTCCCCACCGTCTCTCTCCCAAATCCCTTGAGAAAACCTGAGGGCATTATTTAGCTTATGCATGCCACATGTACAATTTGTCTTTTATGGATCGCATCATCCTTGGCATCACCAACTGGAAAGACCTTTTTCATTGAGAATATGTTTCATGTTTTTTCCAAGTCTACATGCTTCTGTTGTTTTTCTAGATGCTATCAGGATGCACATAAGAGTGTGTGAGGACACGCATTTAGATATGGGAATTGTAGTCAGCATATGGATGCCGCAAAATGATGAACTGAATTTTTTGCAGGTAAACAAGAGCAGGAGAGATGTAATTCTAGAAATGAACGGCAAACAGTTTCTCTGGCTTGTTGGAGAGTCTTTAATCCAGAGGTTGGAATCTGAAGGCATTGTTAAACAAGTGTTTCCTCTTCATGGTATGCTTAACTTCATTCACTTTCAAATTGCCTGCAGTACTGATATCATCTGAACTCTTAAAACTGGATGAAATTGGCTCCTAGATGAAGTTGATAGGAAGGAACTCTTGAGAAGTTGGGTACTGAACTGGCGGAATTTCACGAACCAGCCAATTGATGACATGTATTCCTACTTTGGATTAAAGGTAAATGCCTCTGACGCCTGAAATTTCCTTGTTGATTATGTTATGGATGCTAATTCAGTGATGCATTTTGTAGATTGCAATTTATTTTGCTTTTCTCCGGATGTATACTCGTTGGATGCTCTTTCCAGCTGCGTTTGGGATTATCGTGCACTTTGTACATTTTGGGTGAGCATTCGGTCTCATAATGTCTCAATGGCTGCTGCTGCACTTGCCAGTCCGATATCATATGAACTCACATTCTTGAGAAATCTTTTGTCTTTTTGCAGGCCGTTGCAGTTGTTAGTGTTACCTACATTCTTCATAGGCATAATATTATGGGCTGTCTTGTTTTTCCAGTTCTGGAAACGTAAAAACTCTTCCATGCTGGCTAGGTGAGTGTTTATAGTGAGATTCATTTGTCACATTTCCTTTCCTAGCTAACTCCTATTTTCTCAAAACTTAGGCTGAATTATCTAGCTTTGCTCATTTGTCTCTTCTTTCTTGACTTCTCTCTCACTCTCTCTCTCACTGGATTTTGGTGTTTTAGGTGGCAGATAAATTATTCTGTTAATGTTAACCAAGGATATAAATTTCTGGGCATGGAATGGGGTACCTTACAATCTCCAATGGAACTAATAAAAAGTTTCGGGACAGATAATGCGAAAGAGAAAGAAGCATATCAAAGATATGAATGGTTTGGACATCTCACGCGATTTAGAAACAATGCTATTGCTATTCTGAGTATTATATGCCTCCAGCTGCCATTTGAGTTGGCTTATGCTCATCTTTATGAAGTTATCAGCTCTGACTTTATCAAGTAAGATTCTATATGGGTCACCTAGTTCTTCCTTTCAAAATATTGTTTTCTGCTCGACTTATTGGCAAACTGATAACACCATTCCAAATCTTGTCTTTCAGATTTGGGTTGACAGCCATTTATCTTGTTCTCATTCAGTACTTTACAAAGATTGGGGGCAAGATATCCATGAAACTCATACAATATGAAAACAACGAAAATACAGAGCATCAGGCCGACAGCTTGGTCTACAAGGCAAGGACTCCAAATGTTTACACCCTTTTTGTTTAGTTACTCCTTCCTGTTTGGAGCGGTGATTCAAGGGTTCACATTATTTTGCAGCTTTTTGGCCTTTATTTTATGCAATCATACATTGGAGTTTTCTACCATGCGCTTTTGCATCGCAACTTTACCACACTCCGTCAACTCCTGATTCAGCGCGTGGTCATCTATCAGGTGCCGAACAGTGATTGTTTTTTTTTTTGTTTCCCTTCTCTTTTTGTTTTCTTACTCTCTTTCAACGAATGTTCTGATGAAACTGAAAGTGTTGTTCAGGTGTTGGAAAATCTGTTGGGCAATTCGCTACCTTATCTGAAGTATAGCTATAAAAAATATAGAGCTGTTAGGAGGTAAGCTTTCTGTATGTGTTTCCATCTCTTTCTACTTGGGTTATTATTGGGGCTTAGCTTTGATCTTCCTTTTTCTTTCTGTTTTAAGAAACAAGAAAAGCCGAGGCAGTGGATCATTAAAGGGTGTGCAGTTTAATTCCAAGGTAGAGAAAGACTATCTAAAACCAACATATTCTGCAAGCATTGCTGAGGATATAGAAGACGGCCTCTTTGATGGTAATAAGCTTATCATCTGCAAATATCACATCATATATGAGAGTTAGACCTAAGATATCTAAAGCATATCTTGCAGCCAGTTCTTTTGAGGAAAATCATATGCTACTTATGCTGTAACTACGGGAGACTTGCTATAGGTTGATTTCTGGATATAGATTCATCCAGCCTAAAACATAGTTAAGTTAAAAAACTAGATACATAGCAAATTTGGCATGAATGCATTTTCTGGTGATTTGAATCAGCTTTATGAACCCCTTGCCTGCTGAAAAAAATTTGGCAGATTATTTGGCGTTGGCATTGCAATTTGGAATGATCATGATGTTCGCTTGCGCATTCCCTCTGGCATTTGCCTTTGCAGCTGTGGTATGATTTTCTCATACTTTTCACCTATTTCCTGAATGTCAGTGGAAGGTGATTTTAGATCTTGCTATGGCATTTGAAGTTGAATTTCTCTTTCAGAACAGCTTCACGGAAATTAGAACAGATGCATTGAAGCTGCTTGTCATGTTCAAAAGGCCTGTTCCTCGAGTTGCTGCCACTGTTGGAGCTTGGTTAAACATATTTCAGGTAGTTAACCTTAGTTCTTATTATCGGTTTATGTTAGTTTTGGAGCAGCAATTTCCTAAAATTGCATCCCACATTTCAAGCTTTCTTAGATGTGCGTGTGCTTATGAAAGTAATTCTTCTATCATTGATTTATGTTAGTTTTGGAGCAACAATTTCCTTTAAAAATTGCTATTTGATGAACTTCCTTCTTTGTTTTCTGATTTTCCTTGTTGTCACTGATATGTGCTCGTCTTCTGGATTCTAGTTTCTAATAGTAATGTCAATCTGCACCAACTCTGCTCTTCTAGTATGGTTATACGACCAGGAAGGAAAATGGAAAATAGAACCCGGGCTGGCAGCTATTCTTGTTATGGAACACATTCTCCTCCTCATCAAATTTGGATTCTCTCGCTTTGTTCCTGAGGTGATGAGCTTACCGTTATCAACTTCATCTTTCTCTTAAGATCTAATGTTTGCTTGATTTTGGGGCAAACGTCTCAAGGTGTATCACATAAAGGAAGCATTAACATGTTTCCCTTGGCAGGAACCGGCTTGGGTAAGAGCGAATCGGGCAAAGAATGCAACACAGGCACAGGATGTCTGTTCCAAACGGCTACTGAGGAGCATTTCTGGAGGAGAAACGGCATTTAGTGAAATGAAGGTTGGGTGAGGATACCACACTAAATTCTAGACGATTTAGCACTTCAAAAATCCAGGGTCCAATTACAGTAGTCTTTGAGAGCCGCCAATTTTGCAGTTGTCCTTCCAGCTGATGCAAATTTGAGAAACGTTTTTATAGTAATGGTGCATCAGTTAAGAGGGATTTTGTCTCTTGAAATTTCTATTCAGTGGTGTACAATCTAATGTAAGCTACGTGGTCTTTATCTTCGATTCCAAGTAACAGTGGAGACACTAAAATGTTTTGGCACATTGAAGATTTTTCTTTTTCAGTCAATTGCTTGATTTTTTTTTTTTCTTTTTGTTTGTCTTAAAAAATAGGATTACAAATTTCTACCACTACTAATACTATACAGTTTTTCTTTGGTTCCTTCATTACTTGTACAATAGATGGTTGCATCACACAGCAATGGAACAGGAATCATGTGACATCCAATGTTACCTCTGTTCAAGCTATCATCTTGAAATTTTATTTCTAAAATGACAGTTTGGTAAGTGGAAAGAATTGGAATCAGTCAAGTTCCTGATAAGGATGACTCCACGTGCGGATATAAACTCGTTTCCTTTGTATGAAATCCTTAAAGAAATGGAAAATCACGGGAAGCAGCTGGAACACAAAACCACAGGCGCAGCCACTAAGTAACCATCAACGACTATTCAGTAGTCATACTATGTACCAACCATGAATCCAGTAGACTTGTCAGAATCAGAAAAGAACAAACTATTTCCGCCTCCGGAGGAGATTCTGCACCAGGGAAAACTAATCAACAGCAAAAACTGATGAGACATGCAAACTCTGCTTCTCATTGGAAAGCCTTTTCTTGAGGATCTACTCATCGAAAAACTTATTCATTCTTTGTATGTCATATTGGCCTTGTAACAATAAAAGAATCAGGAACATACACAGTACATCTTCCACTGTACAGCCCCCCATCTCCCTCCAATATCTGTTAACATTTGTGCAGCAGTTGCTCCATTGCAAATCAACCCAATATTCAGCCAAGACCTCTCTGGATTCTCGTAGCTTCATCTGCTTAATTGGTCATTTTTGTCTTCTTTAAAAGATGTGATCTTAATCACACCCGTACAGGCAATGGAATATCACAACCTCAGTGTGTTACTGTTACAATATCAAAAATTGAGGCAAAGAACAAAACTTTCACATATACAATGATCAAAAAGCATACAATCTTTGATCCTGAAATTTCGAGTACCTAGCTAAAGCTTTGTGATGAATAACGAGAGATTCCCTTTCGGGCGGCTGTTTCTTCTAGCTAGTGCTCCCAAACCGGCCACTAACTTGGCGGGCATAAGCCACAACCCTTTTAGCCCATCTCCTGATATCAATTTTGAACTTCTTGGAATCCAGGTGTTTCAGTGACTTTCCTGGCTCTATTGGTACCTCCACGAAGGAGAAACAACGATCGAACCTCGTCCGCTTCGAAGCAACAGCATGATTTCCTACACTATCACCAACGGTAACAGCAGCTTTGCAGTTGTTGAGGGAGAGACTCTTCTTCACTGACATGATCAAAGGGTTGTTATTTGTGCTGCTTTTTTTTTCTTGTAAGCAGCTATGTGCAAATATGTGGTCCAATCTGATAAGCATATTATGTGATTTTATATATGGGTTAGGAGGGAATTACAGTAAGGCAAGTAACATAAAACTTTCAATATTCCCACAAGAAACAGAGGGTTCCAATGCGTGTAGCAAACTAAACAATAATTGACTTCTTGTAAGGGAACTAGCAGTAGTTGACTTGACTTTTCAGCGTTCTATGTTGATCCTGTAAACCATAAAACCTTTAAACTATTTCGAAGGTTTGGTTTTGGATTTTGACCTTTTTTTTTTTTGGTGCCCTACCGGTTCGGCTTACGTCTAATCCGGTTCGATCCGGGTAACACACCTCGGGTGGTGGGTAGCACAACTGGGGTGGTGGATTTTGACCTTTTCAATATACACAAAGGTTGAGAAATTTCAATAGAGAAAAAAGCTCCTGATAAACTTGCACGGTTGGATTTAGCGGTTTCGTGGACACAAGCCTTTGCCCTCTCTTCAGTGTGTGTGATGTATAGCACATGAGCTTTTCTCTTGTTGGTCGTATAGCTTCTTCCTTAATAGTTAATACTACTTCCTCCGTTTCATATTATTAATTGTCGTTTTAAGATTTTAGCACTAAGAATTAAGAAACTACTCATTATTGTGATAAATAGACTAAATTAATCCTTTCATTAATTATTTTTTTCAATACTACTAATCTTTTTAGGTCCCATCACTAAGGATAAATGAGGGAAAAAAAATCTAACATGCATTGGATATACCAATGCATCAATTAATTTGAAACAAAACACAATTCCTCTTTACTAGCCGGATTGACTTTCGTTACTCAGTCACCATCTCTTTCAAGTTGCCGCCAAGACCTTCGTGTAAGAACTAAGGAACAGTACATCACCGTGCTATAAATGTGCTATCAAATGGAAATCGGAGTAACAGAAACATGGGCAGTTTTCCTCAAATTGAGTAAACAGAAGGCTTCACAGATGAAACGCAATAATGGTTGAAGAGACATAAAGTGCAATCATTGAAGTTCTTTAAGGCTCGAAGTTGTAGGGAAAACATAACGGCAATGATCACCGTGAAGCCCAAAACACAGTAACGCATAGCTCAAAAATATTATCACAGAAAAGAAAATCAAGATTTCTATGGTTCATCTAGAGCCTAGATTAACATCCAAATAAGTCCTGGACGGGAAACATATGGCCCCAAGACAACATTGAAACAAACATCGGTTCCCATATCTTGCAGCGTGAAACTTAGTGCTTCAAAGCTTGTCTGTTCCTCTTCTTGACACCAGACTTGGCAACCTTCAAGCTCCTCTGCACAGCACTCAACCTTGCAAGGGCTGCTTTCTTCAGATCAGGTCTGTAATAGTTGTCTCCAACCTAAAGCAAGGAAAACACAGGCGAGTTTTAGGCACTACTTCTGGCAGATCAGCAGTCAAGAAAACAGGCAAAGATACATAAAATGTCTATTTCGACTAATTTAGTAGCTGTGAAGGAAAAATGCAAAGATGCTGACTGAAAACAGCTTAAGAAAAGCTCAGAAGCCAAGCGTTAACAAGTGTATTTCATGGATGAAACCCATACCAGGGTTCATCTTACATGTTAATGGCTCATCAAAGCTTGAGGAGAAACCATGCAATGCAACACTCCAGCAATCACATTCCATTCAAGACATCTAATACACCCCAAAAGAAACTACATACGCAATTCAGGAACCGTTAAAAATTATTGCAACTGATATAAACTCAAACAACGCTCAGAAGCCAAGCGTTAACAAGTATATTTCACGGACGAAACCCATATGAGGGCTCATCTTACATGTTAAGGGCTCATCAAAGCATGACA
Organism: Turnera subulata; assembly: GCA_028386065.3. Taxonomy (NCBI): domain Eukaryota; kingdom Viridiplantae; phylum Streptophyta; class Magnoliopsida; order Malpighiales; family Passifloraceae; genus Turnera; species Turnera subulata. The sequence goes on from JAKUCV010007390.1 coordinate 91,901, forward strand.
AACTCAAAAAACTACCATATTTCAAAACTCGCATTAAATTCAGGACAACTTATCAACCCAGAAGAAAACACAAGCTGATTAAAACTAAAAACAAAGCTCAGAAGCCAAGCGTTAACAAATATATTTCATTGACGAAACCCAGATCAGGGGCCCATCTTACATGTTAATGGCTCATCAAAGCATGAAAAAAAGCTAAAAAGTTACCACTCCACACTACATTCAAGCATAATCCAAAGAGTATACAAATCCAGAGAGAAAAATAAAAATATTACATAACTAAAACTCATAAACTCAGAAGCCAAGCGTTAACAAGTATATTTCATCGACGAGACCCATACAAGGGCTCATCTTACATGTTAATGGCTCATCACAGCACAAAACAATCAGGACAAAACCACTTACAGTATACAAAGACTAACAAATCACACTTTATCCAGAAAAACAAATCATCTTAGATCCAATCCAAAAACGAAAACCAAAAAAACACTTCAGCATTAAGAAAAAACAAATACCTGGTTTTCAACAGCCTTAGCCATTCTGCGGAACTCCTTCTTCAACACACTCTTGTGAAGCAAAGCAGAGGGCTTGTTCTGCTTCTTGGTTTTGGTGGTTGCAAGGACCACAGATTGATCCTTCTTGTCCCCAGCCTGGATCGTCACAGTCTTCTTGTTTGCCAACCCTATAGATCATTCAACAACCAAAAAAATCTCATTTTGTTGTTTCAAGATCTTCCATTTTCGATTATTGAATACAAGAACGCACCCAAATAGATCCTAAACAACGAAAAAAACGAAAAGGAGAAAGAGGGTTTTTGCTTAAAAGTACCGGAGTGCTTGTAGGAGTTGAGATTGTAGAGGTTGTTGGGTTCTTTGCTGAACTCGAGGCTAGCGGTTCCTCTACCAAACTGCTTCACCAAGAAAGAGTTGTTCTTCTTGACTATCTCCCATATCAGCTGCCCTGGAACGGTGGCCATTGAACCCTATTCCTCTCTGTTTACTCCTTAACCCTAATTCGGTTTTGGTGGCGCGAGGACGGAGAGAGAGCTGAGAAGTGAAGGAGAGTGTTTGTGGGAGTTTTTATGGTGAAACCCTAGGGTCTGTTTCTGACTTTCTGTCCTTATTGGACCAAACTGCCCTTTCTTACAAAGTTGAAGTCACTAACTACTAGCCGGGTCGGGCTTTATTGTTTTTGCTTGTGGGCTTGTTGTGTCTTGATGACTCGTAATTTTCCTCCATAACCCACCCACTATTTGTATGCATGTAGTTTGATGGGCTAATATGAGAAAGGGTGGCTGTGACGGAATCCCACATCGGAAAGGAAGGGGAAGGTCTTGGGCCATATATACAGGGGTGCTGCACACCCACTAGGTTGACCTTTTGGGGAGAGGGTAATGACCACGTGACAAGTGGTAGCGGAGGCGACCCCATCCAACTCCGATGTCACGCCAAGCGCTCTGTGGGGACGGAGTAGGCAGGGTGCCCGGTCGACGACGAGGGCGTCGTCGGATTCGGTGGGGGAGAATGTGACGGAATCCCACATCGGAAAGGAAGGGGAAGGTCTTGGCCCATATATATAAGGGTGCTGCACACCCCACTAGGTTGACCTTTTGGAGAGAGGGTAATGACCCCGTGACAGTGGCTCTATCTAGACTCTCGTCGACAAACTACCTACTTCGAGTTCAACGAAAAGAAAACTACACCAATTGCGATTGGTCCGAATCTAAGCGACTTGGTTCCAAAGTCTCGGATTCAAGTCCTCGTTTATGTGAAAAATTTTGAGATTTATCTGCACTTGCGTCGAATCTGGATTAGTCAAGGCAAAACTTCGGATACCGGATGCAAAACCCAAAAAAAAAATTGAAAAGACAACTACTTGTAACCCAAAAAAAGACTATTAATCTTGTTTTGTGTATCCTGGTTTAGCGAAAGTAAGAAAAAGAGATGTCAAAATGGGGTCAATGTGCTCTCTGTGGCTTCGTGGTGTAAACACCTAGGCATCATTTCTTCATCGATACCTGGACAAACGAAGTAAGACGTGAGGCGGTTGATTTTGGCAACATCCAAACTGATGGCCAGTTCTCTTATCTGATTTTTGGCACAATATTGTGTGTCATCACTCATCACTATCTTCCTTTTCATCAATATTGATGGCAGCAGCAGTCTCCTTTTCTCCAAAGAGTTTTGATTGCTGGGTGAAAGTATATAAAACAACTGCATTTTCCAAATGTTTGTAAAAACACGATCTTAGAATTGTATCTCACCACAAGCTATCCGGACATGCAATACATTAGTACAACACACATATAGTTATGATCGAGCAAACATTATATAGGTTAGCCACACGCATGAGGCACTAGTCGTGGATAAAAGAAAGGAGGATAAATCGAGTATTATTTTTGAACAGTTCTCATTCACAATAAGCTTAACATACACAGCAACTCAAAATCAAATATCAGGGAGAAGAGGGAAATTTTATCAGCAATATCAACAGCCGTAATCAGAGCTAACTATGTTTTGAATTCAACTAACAAAACAATGACAATGGAAAGGTGGCTTGGAGTATATTAATTATAGCGATCGTCCCAAACCAATTGCCAGAAACTTGGCCACTAGCCATCTGAACCAGTCTCTGAATTCAAAAAGCTAAACCTAAACCAGTCCAACAGCTGCCTAAACACCAAATCACCTCATCTTTACACCTCAACTAATGTTTTACATATATACAGAGCAGAGAGAGCAACCTCTGTTCAGCTCACTCCTCTGTCCCAGTTTTTCTCTACAACAACGAAACAGTCACGGCATTCTACAGAAGTTTTCTCCTTTTAAGCATAGCAAGGATTGTCCATTCCTGTGCATGGCTTGAATAATAAATAGACAATGGGCTCCCAAACTGCATTACCAGAACCCAGCGCACCAAAGAGCGAAGGTAGAATCCACATTCTGCAGCTTTTACACAAAGATTTCACAAGTCGCTTGATGTTAGTGGACATGGTCGGTGCGTTTGTCGTGCAGAACAATTCACGGCCTCAGTTATTCTACTAAAAACTAGTTTCAGTGGGATACAGGCAATGACGGGACCCTTAGGCTTCTCAACTGCAGGTTTCTTATCTTCTCTCTTGCCACCAGTTAGTGAAGACAGCTTCCGGGTCTTTTTAGACAAAATTCCAGACTTCCGGGACTTGTTAGACTTACCATGTGAGGAACGTGGTTGGGTTGTCTTAAGCTTGGCAGGCATTCTCCCAGCTTCCAAATTTTGAATGCCTGCAGAACCAAGCTCAGGAGTTTCCCGGAAAGCAGAATTAGTGGTTGAGTCAGGGTCATTTTTATTTATCATCGTGTCACAATAGCCATCATTTAGCAGCTCAACAGTCAATGGATGACCAACAATGGCTTTACCATTCAATTTGCTCATAAGGGAAACCAATGGAACATGTTGCGGCCGATAATTAGATTTCACCTCGAGCTTAACATCAACTAGTTTTGAATGGCTGCCGAAAGTTCTGGCTGGAAATTCTGCTGTCCGATATCTTGAGTTCACTGTAAAACGTGATTGACGATATGGAAGAGACCTCTGAGGGGCCACAGATACATCTGCCATGTTCCCTCCCCGGTGAGGTTCTCTATGAGAAACAGATTTGGCCCACTCCTGATCCCCATCTACCTGATCTTCAGTTTTCACTCGCACACTGCAATTATATAGAGGAAGGGACCTTCTAGTGTCATCACAATCAACTTTCTGGTCAGAACCCTGAATGTATCCATCCAACTGCTGTATACCTGCCAAACAAGCATTGGGCTCATCATCCATGTCCACATATTTTCTTGAATCTTGTCGCCTATTTTTACTTATATGTCTTGAGTTCCTCTTTCTTTTTAACTGCCACTTTGAAGTACCTTTCTCCATCCTCTGGCTGATATTAGCATAAGAGGTTGTTGGATGAGTAGAACCAGGTTCATCATGTCCTTCAATTTTCACAGAAAGAGCTTCTGCCTGACTCGCTTGCTGACCAAAACCACCAATTTGATGCTTTCCAACTGGAGGAAAACCTGGAGAAAGTACAAAATCAGCATAAAATCTCCAATTCTTACTCATATTTGTTTGCTAAACAAAGAAGCATAAAGGAGCCAGTAACATAAAATTATGAAAGTACAGGAAAAGAGACAACTAGGACTACAACAGCCTAAAGGAGGAATAGAGTTAATTGCAAAGGACTCCGACATAACTACAAGATAAATGGCAAATTTTATGCCTGATTCTCAAAGGAATGTTAAAGAATGTTGCAACGGAGAAATAAAACTAGATGCATAAAGCAGAAGAATTTCCAGGCGCAAGAACATGTGTATCAAGTTCTCAATTTCAGCTAAATGAACAAAAAGAGTGCAAAAATATTACATAACTGCTAATATCATTGCGTCCTGTCTATCCACACGGACACAGCAAACTCCCAACCGCAGATCAAAGTTTCCATGTAGTATCCGAATACAAAAGATCAAGCACAATTTATACCAATAACCTGCTAAATGCACCATTCACTTGGCACCTCTGCCGAACCAAATCCTTTCAAATTGTGACACCAGACGAGACAAAATGGCTAACTCAGACAATGGAGGCTCATATTAAGACATACTACTTTTACAGTCTCTCCAAAAGAGTTGTGCAGCAAAAAGCGTATTTTCTCTTAGAGTTAAACTAAGGCCGCTACGAAGCAAGTTGGTTTGGTTATCATCACAAAACAACAACATTTTGATGGTGCAACCAAGGCAATTTAAACTATTAGAAGTTTAGCAGACCCAACAGATCTCCCAGACAGAGGCGGGGGGCTTGTTGGGGATGGGGAGGGAGAGAGCATGTAAGATAATCTTTGCAGACCAAAGCAAAAACTATTTGGCAGTAGAAAAGTTTAGATGTCACAGGAAAGCATTACCTTTAGAGCGTTTTGCTTCTGGAACAAATGGCACATCAAATAACCTGTCTGAAGACCGATTCTCAGGCAACCCTGATACCGCAGAAATATCTTTCTCCTTCTTCAACTTGCCATTAGCATGGGAAGCATCATAAACATGGTCACATGGATTTAAAGTGGCACCAGCCTCAGATGAAATGCCAGTGCTGTCTGAGTTGTTATTAGTTACAATGCGTACGTTCTTTTTAGACTCGTTGGAATCCATTCCAGAAATCTTGTTGTTAGATAATCCCTGATGGGGTGAACCACTTGAACTCGGAAGCTGGTCACAAATAACTCGAACAGGCACCATAGCTGTACACTCTAGAACTTTGGTCAATGGTCGGCGACGATTTTTTCTTTTCAAAAACTCATGACCATTTGCCACTTGAGTTCTCTTTCTTTTCAATGATGAGTTACAACCCTTACTACCATTTACAGGACTGCCATTAGAGATGCAATTCCAGTTGTTTGACTCTCCTACACCCATTCCAAGGTCCACAAGCCCTCTCATGCGCTTAATTCCTTCTGTTCCATCATCCTCAGAATCATTTGGAGTTCTCCTTCTCTTTCCTTGCGTCGATTGCACCTTAGGAGGACCAACACAATTTGGCTCTTCAAAAGATATCCCAGATTGTGATAATTCTGGTGCTAAATCAGAATCAGAACCTGAACCTGACTCAGAATTCAAACGAGAATCTGAATCTGCATCGGCATCACCTTCAGCGTTGTTGCCTTCATCAGTCACATCCTCATCTTCTTTGCCAGAAGTAGACATACTAGGTGATTCTTTAGCTGAATTCCCATTCTCTTCACCTAAGTTATTAGCGCTAGGAAAGAATTCCAGACGACCTTCGCCTAGCAGAGTATTCTCGATCTCAAGGGCATGGAGAATCGCATCTTCCCTCCTAGCATATTTTACCGCTTTCCTATTACCACTGGCTGCAGAAGCCTTTGCCTTCTCAATGCATTCATCATACTCCCCACACCTAAATGCCTTGACCCTCTTAGACTTCTCGAAGTTGTACCAGTCCCTAAGGCAACAAAGTAGGAGATGCCAACAAAAATCAGAAAATGCCCAACGAGAGGGTTTAAAACTTCAAAAGTCAAAAGAAATAACAACTTTTAGCACCCCTGCATTCCTCTGCTGTCATTACATTCTCATGGGTCAATACATTTTCTTTTCCTACATCTTCCTAGGACTTTCTGATGCTGAAGCACATTTAGCCTCGCAAGTTTTTTAAACAGAATGGGCACTCACTATCATGAAGCATGAGATTCAGCTTAATGAGTAATAGACAAATTTAACGTGATAATAGTGGCTCCATGATATGAGACTTGACACTTCTTGCCCTTAAAACACAGGAATCAGAAAAAGAGAAGAGGCACCTATAAAGGGCATTAAGCTATCACTCCTAAAGTGTAAACCAACTGGTAAAGGTATTCAGAAGCCAGTAAAGCTAAGTGGTTCACACTGGAAAAGAAAGAGAGCTCACTAAGTGTTGGGGCCATCATTCCATGAATACCACCAGATAACAGGAGTGGCGGAGTACTAACTAGTGTTCCCTTCTCATTCAAAGTAAAATTCTAAAGGATAATCCACATAACCATCAATACTATAAGAGAAAAACAGTTCATCACAAAAACAAAATGCAATGTCAACGCTATCCATTTGGAATGTCAGTCGGTATACAATTGCTTTTCCAATCACTCAGCTAAGCAAACATACTGCTAACAAGCTAACATCAGCAGTAAAAAAAAGGAGATAATCACATCAAAAGTAAGAAAACCAACATCCAAGGGAAAAGAAAAGGAGAGGCAAAGGGCACCTACACACTGGCATCGTCGCGGCCAAGAAGCTTAACAGGGGTGCCTGATCTTGGGGAAACCAAACTGGCCTCAGAAATCTCGTCAAGGCCCATAATCCGGCCCGGCCACCACGACCCGTTTCTCCTCCGGACCCAAACTAACGCGCCCACCGACGCGTCAAGGTTGCCGCCGTCGCTGCTGTTGTTGTTGTTGGGGTCATCGGAGCTACTACTACCCATTCTCAAAAACCCCGACTCAGTTTTTTTCTTAAAAATTATTGCACAGAGCAAAGCAAACAGATAACCAATGGAAACAAATTGCTAACCCCACGAAAGAAACGATCTTCAAAACCAATGTTAATTCCTCAAAGCCAGCCCATGTGTCAAACACTCACCACAAACCTCGCTCACATGGAAAGATGCATTTAAACCCATTAAAAACCTGAAACCCGAAACAACCAAAACAAAACATCTCAGTAGAGAAACCAACCAAAACCCAGTATTGCATGCAATAGAAAACCCAGAAAAGCTTCAAAAACAAAGAAAAGAAAGCTTCTTTCAATAGGAGGAAGAGAGAAAAGAAGAAAAAAACAAAGGAGCAGTGGGAGGAGAGAGAGAGAGAGAGAGGGAAGACCTAGAATATAGGGTTTTGGCGAGGGAGAGAGATCTGGAGATCTGGTGGGCTTATTTGCTTTTGTTGTTTGTTGTTATTATTACTGTAGTTGTGTGTTTGTGTTTGTGTTTGTGTGTGTGGGTGTTTTTAAGACAAGAGTTTTATGTCTCTTGTTTTTAGTGGACGTTTTCTGGTGTTGTGTTTATGTAAAGCTGAGTTCTTTGCTTTTCTTTTCTTTTTATTTTTTCTTCTTACTGAGATTTTGTTTTTGAACCGCCTTTGCCAGTGCAGGAGAAGGTATGGAGAGAGTGGGATGAATTTTCAGGTTTTGTGTTTTTTGGATCAAAATCTTATTACCTTTTAGTATCTTTTTTTTTTTTTGCTGATGAAGATAGAGAGAGAGAGAGAGGGGAGGGGAAGGACTGAGGAGAGTGAGTTTTCTTCTCTTCTCTTTTCTTTTCTTCACACAAGAGAAAGAAAGAAAAGGAGAGGAGGAGGAGGGAGGGAGGAAAAAGAATAGCTTTGTCTATTGCAGCTTTCTTTTTCTTTTTCTGTTTTTTACATATGCAATTTGTTAGGTTTCAAACAAGTTCCACTGTGGAGTTGAGGATCAGACAAAAAAAAAAAGAAGAAAAAAAAAAAAGAGTTCCACCATATGACAAAATTAGGGCTTAATCAGCATTAAACCATGGCGTGGATGGACTAATTAGTAATCACTCTGTTGTCTTTTCCAGTAATTGATTGAAATTGAATTCTATCAAAAAAAATTGATTGAAATTGAAGTATTTTCTTATTCTTCTCCTTCTTCTTTTTTATATATTTCGAGTTGTTTCTGTGGCATTAATCCAAGGATGACTGCATGGTGATGATGTATATAACTAGTACTTCTCAGAATGCGACATCTTCGAGATGATTTTTTCACATTAAAATATACAAAAATAGAAAAAAAAATTGCAATGTTTACCATCAGCTGCTCAATAATGTCATCAAAATTTGTTGAGATGGAATCCTAACTGTAGTGGAAGGATCAAGGTATCCAGTTTTATGATGTTTGATTATGTGAAAATTAAATTGCTTGTGTTTCCTTTTTAAGAACAAGGATACATACTGTATACCAAGGCATAATCAATTCAACAATGGTTTTTTTTGGCTTGTTGCATCCCCACCTCGTACGCTAGTTGTGGAAGCCCGTACCCCAATTAAATAAAAATAAAATTATTAAATGAAAAAGAGTTACCAAAGTACTCTTGAAACCCGGGGTACAAAAACCGATGCTTCGGCATACAAACATTTCCATGAAAATGTATTAACAACGAGATGTCATAAAAATAAACGAGATCAACCGGCTTAACAAATAATAAGCCATCACGGCATCACGCCGACATAATATCACAAATCATCTCCGGCTAACTGCCGATATAAGGATAAAACATTTATGACATCTCGAGTTATTTATCATGCAGCGGAAGATGAAAGAAATAATAATACTCAAGATAGAAAATATCATGCATATGGCCCTATGGATACCACCAAGAGATAATGCACAACTACCTGCTGAAGTGACTGCGTCTGATCTCCGAGTCGAAGGTGTAAGTGAGTCTGCACGCTAACTAAAGTCTGAAAAACAACGGTGGCGATTATGTGAGTCGCCTACTCAGTGAACATTAAAAGTCTAAAACATATTATCACAAAAGTGTATTACATGTTCTATAACAGTTTTTCATGTAGAATTTAGACATGTGAGATCAATCAGGCATACAATTCCAATCATCGCATGTAGCAAACAAGGCAAGTAAACAAACAAACCACACCAACATGCATTCACAAAACATATATAAAAAGACTTGTAATGTCACCTTAAAAATGCAGATTATGACTTCACCCCGATCCGAGTCTACAGCTCCCAAGGTATCTCCCGTGCCTGAATACCGACACATAATATGATCACTAAACCAATTTTAGGAATATAAACGTATATGTATGCTAAAGTATGCTCTAATCGAGTATCTCCCGACCCTAACTATCCGATTATAAGATTTCCGGGTCTAAGTCCAAAAAGATCTTTTCTTCTTTCATAACTCCAACGATTAGGGATCTAAGGTTCATTGACTTAAGTTCATTATCAAATTCTCGGGCCTAAGGCCCATTAAATCCTTAATTGCAAATTCCGGGCCGAGGGCCCACCTTCTTACGTCCATAATTTTACCGATTATTAAATTGGGCTTCGAGCCCGTTCTTAACATCCGTGAATTTAATTTTCCGTGATTAAGTCCTAAGTCCGTACTTTAAGTCCAAATTAAATATCTTAAGCTTCAAATTGAGGTTATTGGGCTTGGGCTCGGTTTTTCCTAAAACCGCCCTAAAGTCGTTCCCGAGCCCAAGAGTTGAACGGCCTAAATTCTCTACGTGTCGGTAAGTCTTTCCGGCCACACCCACTTTAACTCTCCGCTCTCGGTACCGCAATTCTCTTAATGAAAATAAATGTATATTACGGTAAATAATTCAAAATTCAAGTACACGACAAAACCGAGACAAATCATAGATAATTACCAACTAACACTCGTACAAACAAGAATTATCGTCCGCCGGCAGAACCCGAGTCTTCGCCGGAAAAGTCCCCGAGCCCTCGCCGGAATAGTAAACCTTCGCCGGATTCCGGCCAACCTCGCCGGAACAGTAACCCGAGATGCTGGAAAACTCAACAAACTGCCAGAGTCGCAACAAATCACAACTCACATTCAATCCCCAATCTCCAGACAATAATCATCCA
>JAKUCV010007391.1:7863-48098 GCA_028386065.3 Turnera subulata
AGCTTAATATATACTCTTCTAGAGCGTAATAAACTTATGCTCTTCTAGAGCATATTAATCCTCTTCTCATTTTTAGGTTGTACAATCATATATTACTTATGAATAATTTTCATTCTATTAAATACGGAATATGTCACGCATTGTCTTCAGGACAAATGCCAGAGTCATTAAAACAATGGCTTCATGTTCATATTAAGAATTTAATAATAACATGCATGTAATTATAACAATTAATAATAAAGTTGAACATAAAATAAGAACATTCAATATTGGCTTATACCTTCAGGGTATATTGGCATCCACACATATAATTCTCCCCTGTGGATGTCAATTTGTGCATTGTTTTCGAGACTAATGCTTAAGGCATTCATTTATTTCGTATTCCATACTCTTCAGGAGCGTAAGCTTATGATCTTCTGGATCATAATTGAGCTTGTGTTCATCAAAATTATTACATACAATCACATTCACTTCAGGGAATGGACCAGGGCCAATTCAACAAGATCCATAATTTTTTTTTATTATTGTAAGTGGGAGTTTCTGTACTAGATCATTTTAAAAAAATATGTATTCTTCAGAAACATATTCGGATTTATGCTCTTCTGGAGCATGATAATCTTATTTCTCGTTTTTTAGTTATATTGGCATCCACATATATAATTCTCCCCCTGTGGATGTCAACTTGGCATGGTCTTTGGGACTAAAAACGTAAGGCATTATTCGAGAAACAATTATAAATTAAGGAAAAGTAAATAAATTAGATCGCAACGCGTAATAATATAAATTGATCATAAAATAAATTGAATATAAAATAAATTGCTCCTTCAGGATAAGCAAGTATAATTTCAATATCCATCTACGTAATGGTCATACAATATCCATCTTCTTGATGGTTATACAACGTCCACCTTCTGGTGGTTTATGTTTTTATTCTTAATTTTCCATTTGAGGGATCTTCAGGATCTTTTGAACGGTAGGACTTCGAGTCTTCGTTGTATTTTCCTTTATTGAGTCTGCTAGACTCTTATATTTAGTCTACTAGACTATTATCATATAAATTCCTATCCTCATTTAATACCCATAACAAATTTCTTCCGGAAATTTTGAGGGTCTTAAATTCAAATATCATAATTTAATAAGGAAATGGTTAATTAAAATATATAAGCAAGGGGCCTATAATAAATTATCCCAAGTAAAATAAATGACAGGAAATTAAATGATGGGCCTAGTACGAGCCCATATTAAGCATAAAATTAAAGGCAAGGTAATTAAATACAATGGGCCCTTTTATAGCCCAATTAAAAATAAATGCCTGAAAATTAAATGCGATGGGCCTTTTTATTAATTAGCCCAATAAAAATTAAAATGCTGAAAAATAAATGCAATGGGCCTATAGCGAATCCAATAAAAATTAAATTTCAGCAAAATAAAAGCGATGGGCCTTATACGAGCCCAATAAAAAAAATGTAAAGAAATAGGCGGCTTAGCCGGCCATTATGGGCCTTTCATGAGCCCAAATAAAGCATGAATAAAATTAAAACATAAATTTAAATGTAGTGGGCCCTTTAATAGCCCAATCGGAATTTAAATAAAAACCAAAAATATGCTTACTCGATAAATCTTTCAGCAATAATACATATAATATATATTACTAATATCCGATTACTATTCCGGTATGTATATGCCATTAGCTTTCTGGGCTTGGCGGGGAAAAACCCAAGGCGTCGGATTCCGATCGAACACTTCGGGGTTCGTCGGATCGGCCAAAAACGCTATTCACGGTTGCTAGATCGGTCAAAATTACTATTCACGCCTTCTGGGCTTGCCGGGAAATAACCCGAGGTATAAAATTCCGGCCAAACACTTCGGGGTTCGTCGGGAAAAATTCGAGGTTTCAAATTCCGGCCAAAATCACTATTCACGATCGCCGGAAATTACTATTCACCGTGCTGGATAATTTTCCGAGGCACTAAATTCCGGCCGAGCACTTCGGGGCTTGTCGGGAAAATCTGTAGATGCTAAATTCCGTGTTTGTCGGATCCCGACCAGACACTGTTCACGCCGGATTCCGGCCAATAATCACTGTTCACATGAATTCTCCATTAACAACATTACAATCCCAACAACAGTTCACAGCAACAATTAAACAATAACAACAATCCAACAATAATCAACAAAAACCGTTTAAAGCAAAAAGAAGAAAAAAAAAGGAAAAAAAAATACCCACATACACGACGCTGCCGGCGATGGCGAGCCGGCGACGGAAACGCAGAGATAACTCTTTGAAAATTGTGGAAGAGCCAAGTGCAGAGTCGCATTTCTTAGGGAGGGAAGTCTCTGGTCCCCCGAGGAGGATTGACGTCTATTCGCTGCGGCTGTTGCAGTTCGGTGCTTGGTGAGTGTGGCACACGTCGCTGCCGGCGATGGGACGACGCTGGGCGACTACGGCTGGCGGCGGCAGATGGGGGCGAAGGTGACGCGGCATAGGCGCGGCGGAGGCGACGGCAAGGGCGCGGCCGATCAGCAAGAACAGGTGAGGCAGACCCGTTTGTGTGTTTTCGGGTCGCCGGATCCTGCAGCGGGTCGTGCCTCCCTGTTGGCGCGTCTGACAGCGGCGGCGAAAAAGGAGGACGCCGTTCTGTCGGCGGCGGCGAGAGAATCTCGATGGTGGTGGTGGTGTCGTGCACGGCGGCGCGGAAGCCGTCGCCGGAGTTGAAAAAAGGCTGGCCGGATTTTGTTTCTTTCCTCTCCTCTATTCACCCGTTTTTGGTCGATTTTCTTTGCTCGGGGTAGAGGCTAACTCGTGCTGATAACGTGTTATAAAAGAAAAGAAGGATTTGGATGAAAGGAAGGAACGATTTGGAGAGGAGAAGAAAAATGATGAGGAAGGGATTGGTGAGGGAAAACGGGTTGTAACCCGGTATCTCCTCTCTATCTTTTTCTGTTTTTCATTCATTTATATATAATACAAATTGAGTGGATAAAGTACAGTTCAATCTTTCAAAATGACATTCACTATATTTTGGTCCCTCAAAATAATAAATTTATAACAGAAAGCATGTTTTTTTCCCACCTTGTCTGCTAATTGCTACTTAGCGTGCACAAAAGCAAGCTTCTCCAAACCTTTCAACTCTTGCGAGGATTTAATACTCAAATCACAAATATATAGGATGTGGCCTTTGAGCAAAAAAAAGGCAATGAGAGGCTAAAAGTTTCGCCTATGATTGAAAAGGGCTTCATTACGTTTTGAAAAATGGATCACTCCCTGTACTAAAAAAACCGGTATTTAACTCCCTAAACTTTCTATTTCCACATTTTACCTCATTTCGTTAGGTAAAAGTGAGTTTCCATCCAGGGGGTGATTTGCTCTCCGTTAGAAAAGTTTTGTTAAAAAATAAACATACACGTGGACGGCTGAGATGCGTTCCCTTCATTCCCTTATTATTTCCCTCCATTTTTTCCCTCTACCTCTATTTCCCTCCTGTACCTTCTGCAATTCCCACCAAAATCACACCTTGCTTCCCGCCAAAAACCATGGGCTTTCCTTCAGCATAAAACCCCGCCAATTCATACATACCAGCAAGAAGAAATCACTTCATACCAACAAGACAAAATCACTACAAACTCATGTCTTCATCATCTGCCAATTCACGCACCCATGGAAGGAGCAGCTGTGGAAGAAGAGAAGAGGCTGACTTTCACAAATTTTCCAATGCATTATGCAGGTGCAAGAAGAAGGCAATGTTGGGGATTTCAGAGTATGCTCAGAATCCGAAGAAGCTCTACTATTGGTGTGAAACTTGTGGGTTTGTTGGTTGGTGTAAGGCTTTGCCTGGTGATTGTGTGGAATGCGATGCAATTGTTGGAAAAACTGATGACAAGGCTGACGAATTGAAGGCCTGTTGTAATGGGGTTGAAGCATGCTGTAATGCTGTTCGGTCTTTGAGGAATGAAGTGGCTGAACTGAAGATGTTGGCTAAGAAAGGGATTCTGCTCTTGATGGGTATAGTAGGAGTAAATGCAGTAATTTGTATTTTATTTGTGGTTAGTGTGGGTAGGATGCCTTAGGTGGGAATAGGCATAATGTATTAACAAATGCAATGGAATGCGAGCTTGTAAAATGATGAAATGCAATGGAATGAAAATGGAGTTTATGAAAATTGACACCAATTGCACTTTGAATTGGGTTATGCAAGTGTATGTAGTTACTAAAAGATGAGTAAACAATGTTGCCTCTTCCCTGCTTCCATACCATATCCAAGCCAAAATCACAAGTCCCATTCAAACCACACACATTACACACATTACAAGTCTGAATCCAAAAAACAATCCACACACACATCCAATACACACAAGCCATACCAACCATCACAAACAGAAGCAATAAGCAATCCAAAGTCGATTTCAGATTAACTAGCATAAATAAGAGAACAGACAGTAGAGACCTTAAACATTACATGCCAAGTGAGTTTAATCTCAAACTTAATAATGGCATCAAAACAATTAGCATGCATTCTGTCTATAATATACATGCTGTGCAAAAAGCTTTCAGTTGTTATGACATTAAGGCTTCCATATGGTAACTGGAAAATCCTTAAGCGATCTCTTAATCAGTGCTGGTGGTCTGTTCTGTGCACTGCGCCTAGCAGCAGCCATAAATCCAGAAACTGGTGGCCTCTCTTGAGCAGGTATGGTTGAGGTTGCCCTATACTGTCGAGTCATTGGCTGCCTCAAGTGCTGGAAAAATTTTTGATCATCAAGGAAACATAAATTACATAAAGGCTGATGAAATGAATTAGAAATACTTAAGGTGAATTATACTTACACCAGTTGGAGCACTCAAGCTTGAGCTTGGCAGGTCAGGTATACTTGGAGCATTTGAGCTTGAGCTTGACAAGTCAGGTAAGCTTGCAAAATTTTGATAATGCAGGCTGGAGGTGACAGTGGACTATTGAGTAGATGAAAACAACCCATCATTTGCAACAAGTGGTCTAATTGCCTATTACAAACAAAAAATCAAATATCATTGGTGTTAGTAGCAAAATAATAAAGCAAAATACTAAGTAAATAATTTAAGAATGAGAACTTCACTGGCAATTTTGTAGGTCTACTAGTAGTGCTCTGTTCAGTCCTTATTTCATGCTGAGTTGTCTCATCCATTGATGCATTGGTGTTATGCCCCTCATCTCTCTGTCTCTTCTGCTTTGGTGGCTTTGCTTTAGGGTGTTTCGGATTGGAACAGGTCCTGATGTTGTGTCCATACTGTAAACAATTCTGGCACTTTATCCTCCCACCTCGCCTAGTAAGCCTGTATGGTTGAGATGGCCTATCTTCACTTGCATATCTTCTCCTTGCTTCTGGTTTCTTACCACGCTTTTTGTTCTTGACTTCTATGCGTGGAGGCAGGCAAGGATCACCAACTACTTGTGGCCAGTGTGCTTGCCCTGGTACAGGTTCAATTCCTAATTCATAAGCAATCTTGAAGCGTGCCAATGTGTAGCACTCATCCACAAAGTCTTCAAGGTTCAAATTGCTGAACATAATGGTAGCACATGCATGGTGATAAGAAATTCTAGTATGTTCCCACTTGTTACAGAAATAAGACCTTTTATCAAGATCATATATCACTGTACTCTCATAGCAGTGGTTGACCTCAAATCGCATTCCACTGCCTCTAAGAATGAGAATGCAGCTCATAGCCTCCCTCTTTGCCTTCTCTAGCTTCTTTAGTATTCTAGGGCAGATCTTCTGGTCGTATTTGTTCATCCATGTACGCTTTCTTGCAAACCTCCTCATCAAAAACCTTCTAATTCCTTCCAGCATAGTGATGATTGGCTTGTCTCTTGTTTCCAGAATCAGAGAATTAAAGGTCTCTGCCAAGTTGTTGAGAAGCAGCTCGCATCTGGTTCTGGGACTCATTTTATGCCTTGCCTAGAGCTTGGTGTCAATCCTCATCAACCATTCATATGCCTCTTCTCCTCCATCTGGTAAGTCTTTCAACACTCCCATCCAATACTTGAAAGCATTCTCGGTGTAAGACCTGGCTGCATTCCACAGGTAATCCTTGAAGCTCTTTGAGGGCCATTGTTTTTGAAAATTACACCGTAGATGTCTCAGGCAGAACCTGTGATCCATAAAGCTTAGTTCATTATCGAACAAGCTTGTGAGTCCCTACATCACCACAGTGCAATATAAATTAGAAATTAAGAGCATAATTACTCATAAGTGAAGAGCACATTACAAATTAAGAGCAAAAGGGATACATGAACTTACTTTCTGTCTGTCAGAAATGAAAGTCCATCCTCTCTGTGCAGGTGAGCCAATATCTTCGAATAACAATTCCAAGAACCAAGTCCAGCTGTTCTTGCATTCTGACTCAACTACAGCCCAGGCTATGGGGAATATGTTGTCATTCGCATCTTTTCCCACGGCAACAAGAATTTGTTGACCTTTGAATTCACCTTTCAAGTGGCAACCATCCACTCCTATGAAAGGCCTACAACCTCTGCTGAAGCCCTCCTTGCAACCCTTCAGACATATATAAATCCTTTTAAACACTCCATCTGTAGCAGAAATCTTCACTGTGCTACCTGGATTGAATTGTAACACTGCCTCTGAGTAATTCCTCAGGAAGGAATACTGCTGCCTCTCATCACCCCTGATAATGCCAAGTGCAATTATCTTTTCTCTGTCACACTTGCCCGGAGAGACATAAATATTGTGCTCTCTTCTTACTCTTTCCACCAAAGCTCCTGATTCTATGTTGGGATTATCTCTAATATCTTCCAAGTACTTCACAGCCACCCAACGTGCACTAGCCTTCTTGTGCTCATATGTTCTCCCACAAGAGTGTTTCTCCACTGGATATGTTTTCACCATCCAACCATCCTTCATTGGGGAGGGGGATGAGTGAATTTTCCATGGACAACCCTTGGCATATTTGGCAGTAATTCTTGTAATGTCATTTTGTTTAAAAACGAAGCCATGCCCCACTTGAATTGAATATTCCTTCAGAGCCTCCCTGAACACTTGATAATTCTTGAACATCATTCCTTCTGCAAACTTGATCTCCTCCTTCATGTGAACATTCTCATCAAACTCTAGTATTTCTGGCTGCCGTATACTATTCTCATCATCAGACTTAGGTGGACTTCTCAACACATCACTTTCACATTCTGACTCCTCTCTATCTAAATTTATCTCCCAACCATCAATCATTGAAGCTCCTATAGGCATCTTTCCTTGAGTTTGGCTGGCAGTATCTTCTCCCACTATCGGCTTCTTTCCTTTATCCTTCCTGGACTCTTGTTCTTGTTCAGGTGCCATTGTCCCAATGTCTTCATCCAAATTCACATCAATATGCTCATCCCAGTTTTCTTCAAACTCTACTCCAAATTCTTCTTCAAACTCATCATCGAGATCTCCATCAAAGCCTTTATCATTGTCTTCATTAGATGGGGAATAATCCTCATCTTCCTTGTTACTGTCTACCTCAACTCTTCCATCATCTTCCTCATGTTCAGCAGCAGACATTTTAGAGGGAACTACCTCAGAGGGAAAATGATCATCATCTTCCCTCTCACTGTCATTATTTCCACCAGATTCATTTGGAACTTCCTCAACTACATCCCCTCCTTCATTTGCTCCTTGCTCTTCCTCAGCTGCATCATCTTCATTATTTCCTTCTTGCTCATTATTAGCTTCTTCATCCTCAATGTTGCGGTCATTCCAAGCATGCTTGACAAATATCTCGATGGTATCTACCCCTTTTTGTTCCATACTCTCCACTATCCGCAGAAAGTGCATTTCATTCTCGATTATCCGCAAGTCCTTTGTACTTTCATCTTCAAATTTGTAAAAGTACTCAACCGGTGGAAATAACTGCAGCTCCCTCATCCGAAGCTCAAACTCGACCAAAGAAACATAGTCACTGCCAACCTGATCCTTAAGCATCAACCCTCTATCATAGGGCCTGTCCGGCCTATTGTGATACCAAGTTCCACCAAAATGCAACTTCTAGTGCACAATCATCCTACAATAACAACAGTCAACCAACATTCATCAATCAAAACGAACCAGTGCATAATCATCCAACCATAATAATTATCATCCAACCATAACAATAATCATCCTAACATTCATCAACCAAGCATTTGACAGTTACATGTCCACAGATCTCAGATTTTCGACGACCAATTTCACAGAAACAGAGAGAACAAATCAACAACAACAAACACAAGGAGAGAAATTACCTTAATCGGTGCTTCAACTGAACACCACAGTTGTTGATTGTACTTCTCCCAACCCCTCTCGATGCAAAGCTCAACTCTCTTTACCCTAAAAACAGACACTTCCGGTTAGAAAAAATTAACAATTTCACAAACAAAGAACATCAACAACCACTTTAGTTATCATTTGAGAAACAAACATAAGTAGCACACATTGACTTATGATCCATGCAAACCCGCGGGTGCAACCACCAGTGAAACCAAAACCCTAGTTCCCATGCATGCAAACCCACAAGAAAACCCACCAAAACCAATAGCTTAATGGTTATACAAGATCATTACTACCACGGCCACAACATACACAAACAAATCGAGTGGTTCCGGTGAAGACTTACCGCAACAAAACCAGAGTTCCGGTGACTGCTCAAGTCCTTCAAATGGGCATAATCATCACATAGAACGGCTTCATCGAACCCCCACTACCTTGTACTTCCCCTTCTCAACAAAAAAAAGTGCAGACAAAAACCCTACACTTGTTTCTTTTGGTTGATGTTCTCTCTTTTTCCAGACTAAGAAACGTAGAGGGGAGAAGAGAGGGCAGATGAAGAGACGAGCAGAAAAGAAACAAAGAAAAGAAAGAAAGAAGTAGAATGGAAGAAGAAAAATAAAATAAAGAAATAAAAATAATGGGTAGTTGAGGCTGTTGGCACAACTTCCCGTGTTTCAAAACCAACAGTCAGGATTGATCCGAACTAATACACGTGTCAACCATCCGGAGTCTCCGTCAAGTCTCCTAACGGAGTTGGAATCGGGTCAACCGCAGGAGATGAACCGCGAAAATAAAAAGTTTAGGGGGTTAAATACCGATTTTTTTAGTACAAGGGGTGATCCATTTTTCAACGAAAGTTCAGAAGGGTAAAACGTAATGAAGCGGATTGAAAAGAAACATAAAAGGTGTAGCATAATTTTCAAGGAAAATGTCTCTCTCAATAAACATGGAAATCTTTTGCCACCTATAGAAGCAATGAACTGATCTCACACTAGGCGAAACACGATAATAACAATGGCGTGGCCCCACATTCGCATAAGTAGATTAACTTGTGATTACAGGCTAATTTTCCAAACCTGAAACAGTATTTTGATAATTTCTTTACTGTATTTGAAGATCAGGCTCTAGAAAACCAGCTGTATATGTATTCTACTTATATACGTGTTTTTTTTTTCAAGAACTATTTTTGGAACATTGTTACATTCATTTTGCTTTTACAATTTTGATTCTACAAGAAACATTGCATGGGATATTTTGAAAACATTCAAATGTATAAGTTGTGTAATGATATTTTGGAAATGTATTCAACCAACTAAATAACTTGAAGAAGAGGGTTGAATAAAATATATTAATTACAGTTACTTTGAGGAAAAAAAATTCCCAATAAATTGCGTATGCCGCTTGCTTAGGAAAAGAAAATAAAAGAATTTGCATCATGAAACATATATATATACGAACTTGAGGGACATTTTTTCGAGATGTGAAGTGCGACCAAACCCAAGATCCTTCCTCTTTTTCTACAAGTCATTAATTAGTTTACAAATTACACATGAGATACCGGTGCCTCCTTGATTGAATATCTATTTCCATTCTCCCTCAAAAGGGAAAAAGAAAATTAAGAAAAAAAGAATAGCAGGAAGAAGGAGAATCTACTTCTTCAAGGGAAGAAGATTGTACATATTCGGCTATATATTGGTTTAAAAAAAAAAAAACTGCCGACAAGGGGAAGTATGGATATCAATTTCAAGCATTTATTTACTGGTCCCTAGAACATTGAAAAAAAAAAATCAGTGTTAAGAAAATTTTATACTTGAGTGCTTCGAGGTTGACTTGATTCCAACGAAACTAGTTAAAAGCTTATAGACGGAGGAAAAAAAAAAAAAAAACTAACATAGACATTAGAACAAACAAATTACAGATATGGAAATAATTGTTCCTTTACGTCCACCAATTGGTGGATAAAGGTCTAAAAAGAGACGTCGAGCCATATAGATTTTTTTTTGTTCTGAAAGGATTTAAACTATCATTGAGCAGAAGTTAAAATACATCAGGCCTTATCGGCCAAATCACGCCCTGGGCGTCTCTTCTAACTATATCTTGTACAACTAAAGGTGGGCTTGGTAAAATGGTGAGTCCCAAACTAAGTTGGTATGCGTGGTTCGCCATTTTATCAGCACATTCATTAACCAATCGATTTGCAAAGGAGATATTAACAGTCCAGCTATTAGCCAGTAGAGTTTTAATCTCCCAGATGAGGCTGTCCAGCTCCACTTTTGGGGGAGATCAGAGGTGATCCATTTGAATACATAACTTAAAGGGGGAGTGGTCGCCCATACTTATAGGAGGCTAATTCTTGTGTCGACTTTTATGCTAATCGTGATTGTAATATGTTAGGGATTACTGAGAGATACACTGATACATGCAATGAGATCAATTTGCTCTTGTTGAAAGACTTGACTGGAGGTTCTGACACCAAATGTGTAAATATTGGTTAATATAGTATATGGCCTTTGAGCCCCTAGTTTAATAAAAAAAAAAAACTTAAGGGGGAGTAAAGGGACCATGTGGGTGTCCCTTGTCATGTGATGTTGAAATGGTAGAGGTATTCAAATATTGAAAAAACAATACAGGGGAGGGAGAATATTTCTTGGTCCTCACTTTCTTTATGCTCTTATTTATTGATTTTAATAGTTTATACGGGAGTGCACATGCCTAGATTTAATATTCGAAAAACATTCTACATATCATATGCCGTGTTCTTCATTATTTTCTCTGGCATAGTTTTGTAATAATTCAACGTGAGAAATCTTGTGACGATGGGATGATGAGGGATGACGAGCAAAATGCGAAGTAGTAGATAAGATTTCTAACTAGATGAAAAATGTAAATTGATTTTTCTCTATTGAAGTTATTATCTGTTTTCTTTATGGATCGGATAAGTACAAAATAAATAGACTGCTGGTTTATTAAAATAAAAATAAAAATAAAATTTTTATTCTCTTAAAGTAAATGTTACCAAAGTGTTCTCTTTTAGAAAAAAGAAAATATACGTCTTATTACTAGTAGTAAAATAATTTATGATTTTGCATAACACAGAAATGAATTCTGGGAATAACACAATTTTTTTAAAAAAAAATACTGAAGAGATAGTTGGTTTAAATTATAAAAAAATATATATTTTTAAACTAAAGTTGGATTGTCAAAGGGAAAAGAAGGTTATTAAAACTATTAATATTTTTTTATTACATTAAAACCACTACCAATTTCTAAGCTTTTTCTTACGGCAATTCCTTACTGCCAGATTCCGTAAGGAAATGGGATGAAATTCCTTACGAGTTGCTTACCGATTCCTTACGGAGGTGGTGTTTCATAATGGCCCCACATTTGCTTACGGGTTTTCTTACGGCGGATCCGTAAGGATATGTGGCTTACAGTTCCCTTAGGTTGCGTTTGGTTGCAGAACAAGATGGGACGGGACGGGACTGGACGGGACTGGATTGGACTGGACTGGACTGTACTGTGTCCTCAGAAGCTGTTTGGTATGCTATGGACAGGAACTGTTGTCCTGTCCTATAGGATGTTTGGTGTCTATGGACAACTATGGACTAAACTGTATAATATCTATTTTGCCCTTGATACAATATTAATGTGCTGTTTACTGTTTTCAGTACATGTCACCACCAATAAATATGTAGACCAACAAGGAAGGGTCTAAAATTATTAGGGAGGCCAATTTTGTGAATATTTAGACATTTTTAATGTAACTCTTACATATTTTAATATTTTTAAGAAATTAAAAAAAATCAAAGGGAAGAAATTAGGATGGAGAACATCCTAATATTAAAAATATAGACCAGCAAACTAGTGTGTAAAATTATTAGGGAGACCAATTTTGTGAATATTTAGACATTTTTAATGTAACTCTTACATGTTTTAATATTTTTAAGAAATTGCAAAAGAATCAAAGGGAAGAAATTAGGATGGAGAACATCCTAATATTAAAAATATAGACCAGCAAACTAGTGTGTAAAATTATTAGGGAGACCAATTTTGTGAATATTTAGACATTTTTAATGTAACTCTTACATGTTTTTAAATTTTTAAGAAATTGCAAAAGAATCAAACGAGAACGCCTTAATATTAAATACGAAATATGTTAGATAGAGTAGAAATACCATGTTAGATGTTCTACATTTGACATGAAGAATAAAAAGGATGCAATTACAAATACTTAATAACCGCCATCACAACTAATGCTAACACAAAGCCAATAGCTATATGCTTGTACTTTTGATTTTCCATAACAATGGAATTCATGTCCACCATCCTAGGTTGGCTTTCCTCTTTGGTTGAAGTTGATGGCATGATATCTTGTGGAGTTGAATTTGTGGGTGATTCATTCATGAATGCTTCGAAATTGTCGCGAACCCAACGTTTTTCACTCAACACATACGCTGTTTGTGCCTCTTGCAAAGTCTTGTATCCTTTAAAACTCGCATGCGGGAATGAATCAGTGACCATCTTCACATCGTCCCAATTATCATACACGCCATTACGACGACCATTAAACACAGCATAGTATTTGTATCGTGTCATTGATTAAACCTACAAATACCAAAACCTGTCACAAGTATTAGTTGCAAAACAAATCCAATAATGTCTAGTCAAACAATATCCATTCACTTGCATTGCATCATAACCGTCATAATATCAAAAACTAGCACAAATCTTCCAAGATACCAACAGCAACAATCAACCAAGATACCAACAGCTACAATCACTAACATAATTGCCACATAAACATTCATTGCATCATAATCATCATAACCAAGCCGGACAATATCCAAAAATATCCACAAATCAACCACAATAGAAATAAATAGGCTGCCACTAACTAATAAAATTACCCTACTAAGTAAGATTAAAGTTCCAGAAATGCATCAACCACCAATGTTCACGTTGCAATGTGAAAAGTAGCAAAAACAGTGAGTAATGCATCATTAGGTTAATATCTAGGAAGTGTGGTAATTGTGGATTGTCCGACTTCTGTTGCTTGTCAATTAGCCAGCATGGTTTTGATAAATTCCCTCTTCTGGTCATCATTCATCTCCCAAAAGAACTTTGTCAAACCTGCATTCCCAGAAAGCTTCATTGCAATCTGAACTGACTCATTAGGCGTGAGTCCAAGCCTGTGCAGCTCATCTCCAAGAACCCTGGTTGGATCTTTGCCATGCATAGCATCAGCAAGCTTATCAATGTATCCGCTGTAGCCTTCAATTCCAGCGACTATAGCTGCAGCCAAACCATCCAAATTCTCAGAGCTCCTCTTGCGTTTCCTGCTGCCACTTGTGGTTTGTACATTTTCAGGAAATGTGTGAGACTGCTCAGGGTTGGAGGCCTGACCAACATTGGAGGGCTGAGCAGTGTAGGTGAAGGCAGAATCTGCTCCCCCCTCTCCCTGCCCCTCAATGAATTCAGTCAATGCCCGATCAGCTTCATCCGGCAATTCACCAAGTGCTCCATTAGCTCGGTCAACTCCAAACACATAGGACAATCTGCTGAAAAGAGGGAATGGAGTTCCACACTTATATGACTTGTTAGGATTCCTCTGCACAACATACAAAGGAAACAATATCAAAAAAGTACTAATTAAGAAGCACACATTTCAGAACTGGGGTAATTAAGAAGCACACATTACAGATTACAAGGAAAACCAACAAAGGCAGCAACAAAAATGTCTAACAAATGGTAGATGGAGCATTTTTTTCCTCTGAATATTGACAAAAAACTAGAGGTAATTCAGACTTATTACCTTGGTGTATGCTGCAATGACTTCCCTGCTGTCACATTCAACACATTTCTTCACATCATTCCAAGCGAAGCCACTAAAATTTGCCATTTCATTGCATGCATTGAATTTTTCCTTCAACCTTTTCATCTTATTCCTCACATTAGCTGCAGTAAGGCCACTATTTGGGAGCTTTTCAGCTAGCTGGCTTACAATCAAGTTAATTGTGCCTGGCTTGAATGAGCCAGCATCAACTCGGTGCCCATCATTCACCAATTCCTCCAGGATGTCAACCAACATTGTTTCCTCCCCAACAGTCCAAGATCGCCTATCAGTCATGACTAATTTCCCCATACAAATGAATAAACAGAGCACAGAAAGGAAAGAGGAATCCAGACTCAGGTATAGACAGTTTAAAATAATACAACACAAGTTCAATTAAATGCCACTCATAATTTGTAATGAAATGTTAGTAACAATAAGACAATAAAATGTCCAAATAATACAAACAATCACCTCATCATGTCCATACAAATCCCAAGAATAAAAATAAAATAAGTCATACAAATGTTTAAGGAAACAATTCTGAAAGTAATATAAAGCTGCAACTTAATCAAGAAACAACAATACCAACAACAATGCCAACAACATTATTAAAAAATTCAGAGATTGCCGCGAGCATTCTGCCACTCTTGGTACATTTGCTGTGCCAATTCATCCCTCTCCCTAGACCACTCATCTGTGGCGTTAACCGAATCAATCATTTCAGGAGTCTCATTCTCCTCATCTCCTTCATTCACATTTCCTTCAGCTACATTAGGACTATCTTCCTCAGGGTCACTTGACATGACAGTCCTAATAAAATTATGGAGCATGCAACATGCCATAATGATGCGACCCTGAGTCTTAATTGGGTAAAATGAGGGACTCCTCAATATAGCCCACCTTTTTTTAAGCAGACCGAATGCCCTTTCAATCACATTCCTTGCCTGAGCATGTTTTAAATTGAAATACTCCTCATAATTCCTAGGCAGCCTTGTCCTCGACCCACTTGCAGCCCATTCTTTCAGATGGTATCGAACACCACGATATGGGGCCAAAAATCCGGGGCCATTAGTATAGCCGGCATCCACTAAATAATAATTACCTAAAATAGTTCAAGTTAAGTTAAATTTTATCAATTTATAGCACTGAAAATAGTTTTTCTTCTTAAATTATTTTTCAGCCAAAAGACACCTACCAACAGGCACTTGTAATCCATTAGGCCTTGACACAGCATCACGTAGGACCCTTGGATCAGAGGCAGAACCCTCCCAACCAGTAAACACCAAGACAAAATTCATTTCACGATTACAAACACCTAGCACATTCATTGAAATTCTGCCTTTTCTGGTTCTGTACCTTGGTTTATCTTGATCAAGAACTGTGACATCTATATAAGTTCCATCTAAAGCACCTAAGCAGCCCTAAAACATCATTTGACAATGAAAATATAAGTAAGTATTATTTGTAATTTATAAGTAACAAACACTGAAAACTATGATATGACTCATTACCTTAAACCATTTCCACCTTGAATCAGAGTAATTCTCAGGGACTGGCTCTGGTTTTACAAGCAAATCTTTGTGCAGTCTTATCACAGAACGCAAGACTCGGTTAAAGTGTCTGCTAATGGTTTCACCTGACCTACCAAACCTATTCTGAAGGGTTCTATTCTTTTGGTGGTGAGCTAGTATGTGAACAAAAGTCAAAACCTGCTCCTCTATGGTTACACTCCCTTTGGATTCTAACCCACCTTTGACCCTCAACAATTCACACAGCCTTGCAAAAGCATTGATATCCATCCTCACATTCGAAATACACCTCACATCAGAAGCTCTAACCATACCATCAATGGCATTCCTCCTAGTCTGATAAACAGAAAATGTCCTTTCCCCTAAAGCTGCATTTCTACGCCTTTCAACTCTCCTATGATGATACATGAGAATCAACAATGCACAATTCAGGAGCATGTCAAATTGATGCCAAGTGAATACAAAAAATGCTAAACACTGTTGCGCAAGCTTCCGCCTTTCTTCCATCTATACCAACCAACAACCATGAATAAGAATCAACCACACACACCAACTAAGCATGAAACAAGTAAACACACCAACATCTAAGCAAGCAACAAATAAACACAACAACAACCACAATTTGAATACAAGAAATCCAAACATAATCGCAATACCAACAATTCAAATTTAAACGACATATATGACTGATGGTAATAAATTCATACCTTGTCAAAAACCCAGCAACACCTCGCTGCATCGAAAGATAACAGTATTAGTAAGAAAGAACTGTGAATTGCGAAATTGGGAGAGAAAACAATTGGGAAAATCAGCCAAATTAGGGTTTCAAAATAATTTGGGCAATTGCTAAATTAGGGTTACTGTCTCTGGGCAATTTGGGGATCAAACGCAACTGGGCTTCAGTATAGCAAAATTCGAGGAGAAGAAGTGAAGAAGAGCAGAGAAAAGCAACAGACGACAACAAAGACCTAGAACGCAAAACCCAGAACGTAAACCCTAACCCATAAGCAACAAAAGAGCAAAGAAAAGCAACAGAAGATGAAGGTAGAGAAGGAGAAGAACCCAGAACACAAAACCCAGAAGCTACAAACCCTAACCCAGAAGAAAGAAACCCTATAACCCGAAGAACACAAAAGTGAACCAAACCCCCAGAACACCACAACAAAGAAATCAAGCAATACACTAACAAGTTGAGGAAATCAAAACCAGAAAAGTGATACACGAACCCTTTTAGCCACGAACACAGCAACTTCCTTTGTTACACCACAGGCCTGTCAAATCGCACGAGACATGGTAAACAGAAGCAAAAATAAAGAGGGATCTAGTGGGGAAATGGAAGGAAAAAGAAATCAGGGGGAGACGGAAGTGAATCTGGAGTGAAATCGAAGAGAGAAGAGAAGAGCAAAGCATACCAGAAAGAGAAAGAAGAGAGAGAGTGTGTGTCGCAACAAATGGGAGAGGAGAGTAGGGTTTCGGCCTTTTATTTGCTGCTAGGGTTATGAGGGTTAGTTTTGGGTTAATGAAATTTCGGCAGGGATAGAATCGGGATAAAAAAAGCTTGTCCCCCATGCCCGTTGTGTCCACTCGAAATGGAGGGGACAAAAATTTGCAAAATTTGTCCCTCCGTATACCATTCTCGCGTCCCATCCAAGGCTCATCAAACGCGGGACAAACTAGCTTGTCCCGTCCCGTCCCTATGTATCCCATGTACCAAACTGAGCCTACAGATAAGGAGTATTGCCGGTCCACCATTATTTTCCTTTCGGATATCTTCCGTAAGTAAACGGTAAGAAGAAATTTTAATTTTTGATGGCCCGCTTTGACACTGTGTCGTTCTTCTTTTTGTTCCTTCACTCGTTCAAATCCCCGACCTCTTAGCTACCTCTTCTCCATTTTCTCTTCCTCATGCCCTCACTATTCCAGCCGCCGCGCCA
This sequence comes from Turnera subulata, assembly GCA_028386065.3. NCBI lineage: Eukaryota > Viridiplantae > Streptophyta > Magnoliopsida > Malpighiales > Passifloraceae > Turnera > Turnera subulata. The sequence goes on from JAKUCV010007391.1 coordinate 25,437, forward strand.
CCAGTGGCAAAACCGCCGCCACCAGAACTAACAGTACGACGCCGTTTGAGTAAGATGAAACTGGTCTTTTAACACTCTCTCACCTTTCATTTTAACCCTATACACTCCCTTTTCCCGTCAGTCTCTCTTCCGTTTCTCTCTCGTTCCTTCCTAACCGCCGTTGCCTCCGCCGTCATGTCCATCTCCTCCCCTCCCTAATCTCTCCTCCGTTCAACCTCCTCTCACTCTCGTACAAAGCATAGACACTGGGGTGGCGTCGCTAAGGCTCGTCGTTTGTGAAACCGGCGTAGAGGTCCACGGTTGTGGACGAACCAGTGTGGCCGAGAACCAACCGAGGTGAGCGCCGTTGAAGCAGAGGAGCATGACTCCGGTGAGCTGTCGAACTATCCGAACTATTTGGGACGGCAAATGGTCAGTTCAGGTAGACCCGGTCTGGGGGGAGTTTCCTTTGCAAAAAACAAATTTCCCCGATTTATATTTTTTTCTAATTTAGGTCTTGCTTCTAGTTTTTGTTTTAGATTTTGAATACTATTTGCATATGGTAAGCACTTCTAGGATTTACTTTGAAGCCATGAACACTTCTAGGACGGCAAAGGATTTGCATTGTTTTGTTTTTTTTCCCTTGCGGAAGCAAATTTGATGGTAGATTTGGTTGCATCTAGTGTATAGCTTGCTACTTCGCTTATAATTCCAGGTTGATTCATTGAGAATTTTGGTTATGAATGGAAAAAGTATGTAGGATAATTGATTACTCTTATTGCTTTTACAGGGATTCTAGCTGTTTGATAAAGTGCTTGAACGGAAATTGGCCTGTAGAATTTTTTTTTTTTGAAAATCAAATCAAAATTTCATTGCATAACAGGTTAGGATAGTCCTAGCAAATACAACTCACTTATAGTGAGGTTACTGAGTACAAATGATCCATCCAAAAGAATGAAGAACTACTGTGTAAAAGAAATGCCCCAGAAATCACACAGCTGAGACATTACGGGAGTTAGTGGCCGAGGTTTTAAACTTGAAAGTCCACAAAATCTCAGCTTTACATCACTACAAACATCAACAACGATACTATCAGGTGAGTGAGAACATTGAGTGAAAATCCTACGGTTGCGCTCTTTCCATAGATGATAGATGCAAGCTACCCAAACAAGTCTCAGTAGCATGGAGTGCAAACATTTTTTCTGCAGATATCTTTTTGCCCAAGGGAATTCAGTAGACCAGCTGCCCACAGATTTAGATACTGAGCATAAAGATAACAATTTTGACCATACTGCAGCAGAATAGGAGCAATCAAAAAACAGGTGGTCTCTAGTTTCATCAGTATGTGAACACAGCACACAGGTAGCAGTAGATACAACACCCCATCGCAAAAGTCTAGAACGAGTGGGTAGACGATCTAGTATAGCTAACCAAGCTATGAAACTCTGTTTAGGAATGAATCCCGACGACCAAAGGAGTTTAAACCAATCAACACGGTTTCCTTTGAGTCTAATACTATCCCAAGCGCTCTTAACAGTGAATTTTCCAGTGGCCGACAAGGTCCAGGAAATTTCATCATGTCGTTGCGAAGGAACAATCATAGTAGCATCAGCTTTTAATTGTTCTAAAAGAGGCAGACGAGAATTAGGCCATGACCAACCAACATTGGATATAAGAGAGCTTACAGTGGCCTGAAGAGGTATTTTGGAGGCAGCAATAGTGGGAGCCGAAATAAGTGATGATAGAGAGCCTCTTGGTAACCAAGTATCCCACCAAAACAATGTGGTACGCCCATTACCAACAGAATGATGGAAAGCATCTGCAGAAAACTTATTCCGAAGCTTCAAAATTTTCCGGAAACTCCAAGTGCAGTCAGCAGGGATTTCAAGACTCCAAATACTACGGTTCTTAATGTAGTCTAACAGCTTTGTCCAGGTATGTAGAATTTTGGTGTAACCCTCAAATATTAATCCATTTGTAGTCTAACAGCTTTGTCCAGGTATGTACTCCGACAACTTTGTTCAGGTCTTTTCATGACAAAACTTTGAATGCTGATATGGTTTTGAGATCAAAGTGTGACTTTTAATTATTGTTAGTGTGCAGGAAATTTATATTGAACACCTTCAAATTTTTATCCTGTCTGTAATTGATGTGGAATTTCTCAAGTGTATCGCCTTTCTTTATCTCTGCAGAAAGCTCTTCTTCAAGACAATTTTGGCCATGAAGGAGAGGATCTTTGTTTTATGTCTTGAAAACCTTAGGTAGATTTTTTTTTTGTTCCTTTTTAGATGGTGGGAAAATGTGTCACTTGCAGTCTGTCATAGGATGTTATCCCTGATATAAAACTTAGATTGGAAATGTTGAATCAGTTCTGCTAACATTCATGTAGATTAGACAAAAGAACATATGCATGTGCCTTTCCTTTCTTGTTGATTGATGATCATTATTAATATTGCCATCGAATCCTCGCCATTACTTAAATTTCAACTTCTGGTCTTCTTACTTAATGCAGCTTCTTTTTTTTATTATTATCATTATCCTTTTCTTCAAATCTAGCTCACAGCATTTCATTTGTACTTACTTTGTCTAGATTAGGCTTCTGGATTAATTGTACTACCTACAGTATATGTCATTGACTGACTGGTGTATATATATAAACAAATATTCTGAGATTCATCTCTTTAGTTTCTTCTTTTTCGATATAAAGCTTCACGCTTGATGCAGTGTAGAAATTCAGAAGTGCAATCAACAACCAGGTCACTCTCAGAACTAAAAACAAAGGAAAAATGAAAAAAGAAGTACACTGCAAGAACAGCAGTGAAAAAGATCTGCAGCTGTTTCTTCAGTGAGATTGAGGGTTCTGCATTGTTCATCAATGTACGTATTTCCCTCATCTTTTAAGTTCTTAGCAGTTCCTTTCCACCTGCACCAGGTATGTAATCACATTACTGGATGTAATGTTAACATGCCAAGAATTTCAGCAACCTTTTCTTTATAAGCATGCATCAATTTTTTATTATTGAGGAACAATCTGGATTACACAAATCATGGACATATTAGTCAAGCAGCAGAAATAGTTCCACAAGATTTGTGTTTTGAGTTTTCTGAAATTTTAGCATATTCTTGCAGGAAGATGAATATTCTCCAGGCATGCGTTTATCAGAAATGCATTCTAGTGAAGTTGTATGCAGTTAATTCGATTCATTGGCAACTAATTATCTATGGACCAAAGAAAAAATAAGAAAATTGCGTGTCCCTTCACTTTTTACACGCTACACATGAGTGGTTAATTATTATTCGGGTACAATATACGATCGTCCAGTATTTTCTCACCAAGTAAGATCAACGCATTAAATGTGTTTTATATCTAGTATACATTGAACTTATAATTTAATCGTTACACACCAGCACCTTCCTGACATTTTGGGGTTTACTTGTGTTGTCTTGTTTTCTTGGTAACTTTTCTTGATGGAGTGTTCATCTTGCATGGTTTAGCCTCTGAGGGTCTAACTCATTATTCTGTTAGTGCAGTTATCCCTTTAAAGAAGACCAACATGGAAGGAGAGCTTGCAGAAATTGCCAAAAGTATCATAGGAGAGCAAGCAAGTATAATATACAAAATGGAATGAATATTTAAATTTGGCTTTTACATGTTACATATTAATTGTTGTACATGAAATTGAAGGACTTTGCTAGTCAACACGAGAGAAATAAAGCTTGACTTACTAAAGGACTTCGCTAGTCACCGCGAGAGAAATAAAGCTGAAATGAGAGGGATCCAAGAAGGACAAATCCATTGTCTGTTATTCTCTTGCCATTCCAGAGCCAGGGTGAAGAGTAGGAGGTACGTTGTCATATGATTCCTATTTTTGTTAATCCTTTTCCAGTTTTCTTTTGGAGTTGTTTCTTTTTGTGTTTCTTCTTTTGGATGTAATTAAGAGATTGCGTTAGTTAAAAAGGTAGCTGACTAGTGTTTGAGTTTTGATTTGTGTTGAGTTTCTTTTGCCTTTCTTTCTTCCTGTTTACTTAATTGAAATTCTTGCTTTATTTATAGAGGGTATTATCCTTTTATGATATATCGTTGATGTTCTCTTCTGCAGACTGCCCAGAAGATTTGGGACACATTTGTGCAGATGGCATTGGAGCTAGTACCTATTGGAACTATCCTGGCTGTGTAAACAAACCAGGTGCTTAAAACAGCTCAGGCTGCAAAAGATGTTATGATTGAGAAGGATTTAGGATTCTGTCAAAGCACCTCTTTGATATAGAATCAGTGTTAAAGGAACTGCAGCATCAGAACTTGAATGATTCTACTGCCGCCAGGAAAGCAATTGAAACGCTTGAAGGTGATGTCAAAAGGGCAAACAACTTGGTTGAGAAATACAAGAATCGAGCTCGTTTTTACTTGCTGGTGAAATGCAGGCATATTGTGAATGAGATACAGGAGGTCATCGTTTTTACTTGCTGGTGAAATGCAGGCATATTGTGAATGAGATACAGGAGGTCACTACAGATATTGGAAAGTCTTTAGCTGCATTGTCCCTTGCAAATACTGAAGTGCTAGCAGGGATATCTGACCAGATGAACAGGCTGCATAATGAAATGCAAAGGGTGGAATTTGAAGCTTCACATTCTCAGCTTCAGATTGTTGACAAGTTAATGGGGCTTCTTGATCAGAAACTTGATCAGGGGTTTGCGAACGACATGGTTGAAGAAATAGCCAGAGCTGTGGGGGTTCCTGTAGAGCCATCAGAGATCAGCAAAGAGCTAGCAAGCTTTTGGAGGGAAAAGGAAGAAGCTGCTAACAGAAAAGAAAGAGCAGAAGCTTTCTTCTTGGATTAGGTAATTGAGCTTCTTTCTCGAGCTGATGCTGCAAGAAATTCTGGGAGGTTAAAAAGCAGTATTTCAGTTCAGTGGGTTCAGTTTTCAATTTTTAGAGCGATATGTTGTCTTTGATATTTGTAATGTATTAGTTGAATGATTGTTAGTATTTAAATTACTGACATTTGGGTATGACATTTTTAGTTCTTATAAGTTGTATTTTATGAATTAATTTCCAGAACTAAGATACTGTATTGTATTCGAATTCATTTATTCCCATTAGTGCCAATTTGATTTCATTTATTCTCATTAGTGCCAACTTGGTTTTAACTATTATTTTCATTAGTGCCATCTTTTCCTTCCGGATTTCTTATGGTTTTTAAGGTAGTATCGGGGAACCACTCGGTTGCTTTTCCTTACGGCTTGAGTTCGTAAGGAACGACGAATCCCACCCATGTCAGATATCCCTCAGGTGGCCCAGGGAATGTTTGCTTTACGCGTTCCTTACGTATTGCTTTGGTAAGAACTCAGTAAGTAACCTTCACTTACGAATTCCTTTCCGAATCCTTACGGGAACTGATTTTCTTTTTACTGTTTTACTTGCGGACCATACCGGTAAGGAAACCATAAGGAATCCATAGGAAAAGCCTTTTCCTTACAAGAATCTTAGGATCTAAAAGCCCAAGAAATTTGTAGTGAACGAAGCTAGGAAAAAAAAAAAAAAGCTCAGACACATGCAAATCCTCTTGCAGTAAACGTAAGCATGCTTTTAGGAAAAAAAATGTTATTATATTAGCTAAGAAGAGTTGAGGGGAAAAAAAATTCCACGTGTCAAGTTGAAGAGCCTCCACTCTTCATCCTTATATATAAGTAATAGATTTAGGGGTGACAAGTGAAAGTTGAGGGATTTGAACTTTTTACAACTAGTATCACATGGGTTATGTACCTTTTTATTTTTTAATAATATATTTGTTATATAATAATTAACAAATTATTATTTTTTTTATTTTTTTCAAGTTTATTTTTTCCAATTTCTTTCTTCTTTTTTTATATTAATCGACACAACCAAACAAAGTCCAGCATACAGTGTATGCAACAGGAACTCTGGCTCAACAACCCAAAATCATAAATAAGTCACCCGAACCTCGGGAACATAAAAAATAACACAACCGGCCCAATGGCCCAACAATAGCAATAAACAGCACAGCGGAAGACTTAATAACTCACAAAGACACTGTATGCGACACTGATGCAAATTAATGGATCCGAGTCCTGTCCGAGGGATAACGTTGCAGCCTGTCTGGAATGCATCAAACCTGAACCACAAATAACTCAACCTACGGGATGAAAGCCCGCAGGTGAGGGGTGAGTCCGAAGTGCCCACCAACCATGGATAGACAATCAATATGCAACACTATAAGTTACTCAAGGTCGAAAACAAGCATAACAGCCAAAACATACCAATCCAAAAGACTCGAACCAAAAACCAAGACCAAAAAGACTTAAACAAAAAAAAAAAATCCAATTTCCAATTTTATCTTTCCGGGCCCCGTCACGGATAAGCTAGGGGTCAGACCTGGTTCTCAACATATTTCGGGTGCCAGATCAAATCCAAGAGAGCCCAGGGATCGACATCCCAAAATAGTAACCCAAGAATAGACATCCCAAATATAATCACGGAATAGACATCCCAAGCATAGACATGCTTATCACAAGTATCTCAGATCATGGCCATCACAAAACAGTCTTAAACCATCGAGTCGTACCACTACTTACCACGTGACAATTATATCATCATTATCCAAAACCAAGTCTCAGGGATCAACATCCCTAACCAAAACACCTAGATAGACATCCCAATCCAAAACCGAGGATCGACATCCTTATCACAATTTATTATTTAATCCATTATTCTTATACCAAAAGACACAGAAATAAACATCCAAAACTCAATGCACGGGAATAAACATCCCAAAACCAAATCATGGGGATAAACATCCCAAAATCAAACAAGGTACTGGGATAAACATCCTGAATCATACCACAGCAAATGCAACAATCAACAGTGCAACAATCATCATACACAACAACCGAGTAATACAGGCACATATTGAAGGAAATTCATCCTCACCTTAGCCGATTACTCAACTCTGAAGGTAATGACCGGTCCAAAGCCGACTCCTCAGGGAAACTGCCCGATATCATAACCTATACAACAAAATAATATATACTCACATAAGATGCACATAAGAGTATGCCATGATGCCAATACTGCGAAATAAACCCATCCCGATTCATATACTTTATTATCATCGTTTACCATAATTAAACCTTTTTCCGAAAATATATCGTATGCATATAAGGTTACAAAAATATATTTTCAAAGCTATTAAATCATAATATTTCATAAAATAATATACTTTTTTCAAAATAATAAACAACATAATTTTTCCTAGAAGTTATATCATATATATGTATTTTTCCCAAAATTATTTCCATAAAATATATTACTTGCAAAAATATAATTACCAAATATTATTATCTAACAAAAATATATAAAATAATCATATGCTATATAGTATTTTACAGAAAATATATAATCATAAAAACTAATTTCTAAAAATAAATACAAATTTATAATTATACATATATTTTCTAAAGACAAAATACATTAAAAGAAACAATTATATAACAACATAATTATATATTTTCAGAAATATTAACTATGTAAAATATATATATTTTCAGAAAAATATCCCTTTTCATTTTTATTTAATTTAACAAATTATAAATATATATGTTTTTTTAAGAAAAAAACGGACTGGGCCATGAATAGTGCCGGCCCAGACCAAGACAAGGAGCCCAGCACAGGCCTGCCAAGGCCCGGCCCAGCACCAGCCCATAGCCCAACCCACGAGGTCGCGACCCGAACATACACGCGGGTCAAACAAACCCGGATCTCCTCACCTCGCGGGTTGCAGCGGCGCGGCGGCGACGACAGGCACGGGGAAGGGCGAGCACGGTGCAGGAGAGCAAACGGCGGCTGGCGACTTTGGAACGGCAGCAGGAAGGGCGTGGCGGCGTCGGCCGAAGGCGGATGGTGCGAGGGAGGTGGATCCGCGGGTCTGCTCGCGGGTCAACGGCCCTCGGCGGCGCGTCAGGCGACGGAACCGAGCGGGGAGGGCGACGTTCAGTCAGCGACGGCGTGGCGAGCTCGATGGTGGCGGCAGTGCAGCAAATGGCGGCGCGGAACGCTACGGGATGAACAGTAGCAGGGGAGGAGGATCCGGGTGACGAACTGTTCTTTTTTTCTTTTTTTTTTCTTTTTTCTTTCTATTTTTCTTCTTTTCTTTTTTTCATTTCTTGTATTTTTTTCTTTTTTTTCCTCCTCTCTGATTTTTCCCGGTTTCCTTTTTTTTCTTTCTTTTTTTTCTTTTCCTTCTTTTTTTCTTTTCTTCTCTTTTTTTCCCTTTCCTTTTTCTCTCTTTTTTTTCTTTCTCTTCTTTTCTCTTTTTTTCTTTTCCTTCTCCTTTTCTTCTCTTCTCCTGCTCTGCTTCCTTTATACCCGTGTGTCAGTCGCCTGCATAGTTACCTCAATTATGCAGGTTTGGCTGCATATGGGGTGAGTCAAGACCGGACCAGAAAATAACTGATACCCCCTTAGTTATTTTCCGGTGTGATTTTTCTGAGGATTCCGGGACCCGAAAAAAACCAACTTAGGTCCAAAAAATCCACGGAAAAATCTCGAGCGCGGGAAAAACCTCAGTTATGAAAAACAACGCTCGATTTACCTTGAATTAATTACCCAAGATTAAATTCAACGGTAAATCACTGTAAAAAGACTTTTACAGTCCCGGTAAAATCCAAATTTTTACCCGGGCTGTTACATTCTACCCACCTTAAAAAGAATTTTGTCCTCGAAATTCCATTTTATCCGTGGGTCCTACCACGATAAGCTTCTGATATACTCTACCAGTTGTCCAAACTCAACGCGAGATACCGCTTATATCTTTAAGCGACATCTCATCCTCTATAAGAACCGAACCTCATGACTGGCAAACTCACACACAGTTATGGACTCTCCACTGAGAACAAGAACGACCTCTGACTCAGAGGAGCTGAGCTATACTGGTGGTGTTAATCCCTTTACGGACTCCGATGAAGAACCTCCGAAGAAACGCTTCAAGACGAACATCATCGGTCTCAAAGAACATATGGTGGTCTCTCGAAGACGGAGGAAGAAACCTGTCGGCAATGAGGAGCCATCCGGTCGCAAGGATGCTGATGATAGGAAGGGCAAGGCAACCGCTGAAAGCAACACTCCGCAGCAGACGCTGACGCTGCTGGATGTCTTACTGAGGAAGGTCAGCTCGGCGGTGATGCAGATAGAACAGGCGTGTGCGGAACTCTTTCCTCACGTGAAAAACATCCAAAATCTTGTAAAAGACCTAGAGAAGCATGTAACTCAATAGAGTACTTTTTCTCTGTATTGTAAAACTTTAAGAAGAAATAAAATAAAACAACTTTTCTTTAAAACAAATTTCTTGTTAAGATATGAAAACTCATGTTCAACAGAAAAGCAAAATATTTAAAAGCAAAACAAAACTATCAAGAAGGAAAAATAAAATCAAACATAAAGATGTTAAAAATAGAACTAATAAAAGGAAGTAAAACCAACATAAAGAAATTGAAAACAAAACAAAATTCGTTTTTCATGATCAGCGCTCATATCGGTCGTAGACATCCTCGATCCCAAGAAACGTAACATGCACAGCTAACGGTGACGTTGGTTCCCCTCGTGAAAAAGACATCCATTATCTCGCAAGGCGGTGATCACGAGGACGTCCTGTGTCCCTCGATAGATACGTTATCCACCTGTCCACAAGCCAAAAACGTCTTCCAGACATCGTATCCCTCCACGATGTCCAAACAGGTGTAACCTTGTCGCACATGTACTCTACTCGAGGTATGGTCCCATCAATCTAGCCGCAATGGTCACGGATGCATGTGATAAAAGATGTAGACAATATAGTAACACCATAAAAAGAAACGCCGAGGTAGCCAGGGCGATAGAAAATTGTGAGATGGAAAGGAGCTGAAAAACACTTGCGTTTGTAGCCCCAAAAACATATAAAGTAACGAAGCAAAATTTCAAACCATGACAAAATTTTCAAAAAGCATAAACCAATCAACGACGAAATTTTCAAAAAGTAAAACCTCGAAGATCGAAAATGGTTTAAAGTTTTGTGAAGGAAATCTGCTTTCCCTATCCCCAAAAAATATTTTATTTTGTATTTTCTTTTTCTTTTCCTTTACCTTCTTTTCTCTCTTTTTTTTACTGCTTCCTTCTATTTCTTTTTTTCTATTTTCTTACTTTTTCTTCCTTTTTTTTTTCTTTCTTTGCCTTTTTTTTCTCTCTTTTTTTTCCTTTTTTTCTCTTTCCTTTTCCTTTCTTTTACTTTATTATTATATTTTTTTTATTTTTATTTTTTTCTTTTCTTTTCTATTTCCTTCTTTTTCCTTTCCCCCTTTTTTTTTCTTTTCTTCTTTTTTTTCTCTTTTTTTTCGGGAACAGGTGAGGTCCATACTTTGAAAAATAGGTAAACATTCTTCTATAAAAGGAAAAACAACGGAAAGCAAAAACCACAAAGCATCCAAGAGAAAACAAAACACTCAGGCAAAGAAAACACCACGTTCAGAAACCAAAACACCAACGCGTCCAAAACACGATGCCTGCTCCATCATCCGTCTTCTTCGTCGAAGGTGCCTCCCTATGCAGAAGAAACCGACTGGCCTACAGCATGATCAACGAGCGCCCAGAGGAACTACCGAACGAGCTCGGCAGGATGCCCCATCTGGTCTTCGTCGACGAACTCTACTCGTCGAGGTTCTTCGTCACTCCCATGGAAGAGACGTTCTTCCTAGAGGACCAAGGCACCCTGAGGAATTCCTTCTACGGCTCGGCCAATTCCGTCATGTTTTTTATCTCTGAAAGACTTCAGGAATTCAACCTAGAGCCCACTTGCCATTTCCTGGACCAAGGCACCTACTACTAGCTCTCGATGACTGCCCAGAGCATGCCCAGAGTGACTCGGTTACCCGCAACTTGGCCAAAGGCCCGACTACTGGTGTGGAACTGCAGAGGAATCGGTAGGCGTTCCCAGGAGTTCTCGCGTACCCTGAGGGACCTGAAGAACCAATACAAGCCCAACATGGTTCTTCTCACGGAGACCCAGTGGCAGCTTGAAGACGATCACGGTGTCATCCCACTTCGGTTCCCTCCAGTAAACCGGTTCGAACTTCATGGCCAGAACAACACGGGCGACATGTGGTTCTCGTGGAACGCAACATCAGAGTCAACATCAACAATGACCCCAATAGCTTCAGGGTCAATGTTGTATCGAGAAGATGAATTTTTTTTATAATAATATCAATGTAATATTAATATTAGTAATATTAAAAATATTTATGTTTCTGCATAATTATGGCATCAATTACCTCTTATCTGTATGTTCTGTGGCAAGCTGGCGTCCCTCGACTAGATCCATCATGTACTAACTAAATGATATAAAATAATAAATAAATGGAGCGAACTATGCAAACAAGAACAACAAACACACAAGGACTAGCCAACAAGACCTAACGCCCGCTCCACTACCAGAAATGAAACGTCCCGACCCGTATTTACCATTCATAGTAAACACATGCCGGAACTGTAACGACCCAACCAAACAAAGCCCAGCATACAGTGTATACAACAGGAACTCTGGCTCAACAGCCCAAAATCATAAACAAGTCACCCGAACCTCGGGAACATAAAAAATAACACAACCGGCCTAATGACCCAACAATAGCAATAAACAGCACAGCGGAAGACTTAATAACTCACAAAGACACTGTATGCGACACTGATGCAAACTAATGGATCCGAGTCCTGTCCGAGGGATAACGTTGCAGCCTGTCTGGAATGCATCAAACCTGAACCACAAATAACTCAACCTACAGGATGAAAGCCCGCAGGTGAGGGGTGAGTCTGAAGTGCCCACCAACCATGGATAGACAATCAATATGCAACACTATAAGTTACTCAAGGTCGAAAACAAGCATAGCAGCCAAAACATACCAATCCAAAAGACTCGAACCACAAACCAAGACCAAAAATACTTAAACAAAAAAAAAATCCAATTTCCAATTTTATCTTTCCGGGCCCCGTCACGGATAAGCTAGGGGTCAGACCTGGTTCTCAACATATTTCGGGTGCCAGATCAAATTCAAGAGAGCCCAGGGATCGACATCCCAAAATAGTAACCCAGGGATAGACATCCCAAATATAATCACGGAATAGACATCCCAAATATAATCACGGAATAGACATCCCAAGCATAGACATTGAAACGCCCCGACCCGTATTTACCGTACACAGTAAACACGTGCCGGAACTGTAACAACCCAACCCAACAAAGCCCAGCATACAGTGTGTACAACAGATATCTGGGCTCAACAACCCATAACAAATACAACACTAATAACTCAACACGGCCCAATGGCCCAATAATAGTAAAACAATGCACAGCGGAAGACTTAATAACTCACAATACACTGTATGCGACACTGATGAAAACTATGGATCCAAGTCCTGTCCAAGGGATAACGCCGCAGCCTGTCTGGAATGCACTAAACCTGTACCAAAAGTAACTCATCCTACGGGATGAAAGCCCGCAGGTGAGGGGTGAGTCCGAAGTGCTCACCGACGAAGGAAAGACAATCAATATGAACACTAAAATTGCTCAAGGTCAACATAACAGTCAAACCCAAAGACAAGATCCAAAACCGATCCAAGACCAAAAGACTCAAATAAAATCCAATTTCCAATTTTATCTTTTCCGGGCCCCGTCACGGATAAGCTAGAGGTTAGACCTGGTTATCAACACATTCCGGGTGCCAGACCAAATCCAGAGAACCCAGGGATCGGCATCCCAAAAATACGAACCCAGGGATAGACATCCCAAAAATAATCACGGGATAGACATCCCAAGCATAGACATGCTTATCACAAGAAACCAGGTCAAGGCCACCACAAAACAGTCTTAAACCATCGAGTCGTACCACTACTTACCACGCGACAATTATACTATCGTCATCAAAATCAAATCGTAGGGATCGACATCCCTAACCAAAATACCAAGGATCGACATCCTTGTCACAATTTATTTTTAATTAACCCGTTATTCTTAAACCAAAAAGACGCAAGGATAAACATCCAAAACCAACATGGGATAAACATCCCGACCACAATCAAGACAATGGGATAAACATCCCGAAACATAACACAAATGTAGCAACCAACAATGCAATAATCAACAAACACAATAACCGAGTAATATAGGCACATATTGAAGGAAATCCATCCTCACCTTGGCCGATTACTCAACTCCGGAGACAATGACCGGTCCGACGCCGGCTCCTCGGGAAACTGCCCGATATCCAAACCTATACCACAAAGCAATGTATACACATAAATGCACATAATCGGTATACTATGATGCCAATACTGCGAATTAACCCCATCCCAGTTACATATCTTTTATTATTTCTATTTACCGAAAATATTATACCGTACGTATATCCGAATATAATTTCGGTACCATACTTTAATTAAAACTCTTTTCAAAATATTTTCATAAAATAATTATAATTTTCCAAAATTACAATCTCCATAATTTTCTAAAAAAGATAACATATGTATACATTTATTTTCCAAAATATTACATTTTTAATAAAACTATTTACCATAATATAATTACCAAATATTGTCATTTACCAAAAATATATATATACTAATCATATGCTATATGTTATTTCCCAGAAAATATATAATCATAAAACTTACTCTGAAAATAAATACAATTTAATATATATACATTTTTATTTCCTAAGACAAAATATTTCCCAACAATTATAATTCAACATAAATATATATATTTCAGAAATATACCTATATATATTTTCCAAGAATAATAACATATACATACTGTATTCCAGAGAAATAATAACATATAATTATAATTTTCAAAAAATATTTTCAAGGTATATATATATTTTTCAAACTAACCATAATAATAATTTTCAAACAAAACATAATTATCTAAATTTGAAGAATCAAAGTATATATATTTTTCTAAACCCTAATCCAGAATATTACATATAATTTTCCATAATAATATTTACCATTTTTTTCCAGAAATTAATTATATATATTATTATTTTTTTAAAAAAAGAAAGAAAAGATCCGGCTGTGCAACCCATCCAAGGTCGCGTCCCGGCCGCGACCCGCCCAAAGGAAACAGGTTCTCACCTAGCAGCGGCGGTCGGTGGCGCGACAACGCGAGGGGAAGCTGGCGCGACAAGAGGAGACGCTGGCGACGCGAGGAGCGATGGAAGGGCGACGCTGCGTCGTCGGCAAGAGGCGGCAACCGTGGAGAAGTCAGATCCGCGGGTCGCGCGGCGGGTCATCGGCGCGTCACGGCGGCTCCAGCGACGGAATCAAGCGGGGGAGGCGGGGTTGAGGTCGCGACGGTGAGGAGATGATGGTGGTGGCGGCGGTGGCATGAGACTCGGCGCGGAACACCTCCTGGTGAACAGTGACCCGAGGGGGATCCGGGTGGCGAACTGTTCACCCGGTTTCTTCCTTCTTTTTTTTCTTTTTTCTTCTTTTTCTGTATTTTCTTTATTTTCTTTTCTATTTTCTGAATTTCTTTTTTTTTTCCACTCCCTCTCTGTTTTTCTGTTTTTCTATTTTTTTTATTATTTCCTTTTTTTTCCTTCTCCTTTTTTTTTTCTTTTTCTCTCTTTTTTTCTTTCTCTCTTTTTTTCTTTTCTCTCTTTTTCTTTTTCTTCTCCTCTTCCTCTCTTCTTCCTTTCTTCTCCTGCTACCCTCTTTTTATAAACCGTAAGTTACTGTTACACTTGTGATTTTGTCTGCATTATTAAGCGAGTCCGGTCCGGACCAGAAAATAACTGATACCCCCTTAGTTATTTTCCGGTGTGATTTTTCTGAGAATACCGGGACCCGAGAAAATACCAACTTAGGCCCGAAAAATCCACGGAAAAATCACGAGCGCGGGAAAACTCTCAGTTTCGAAAAATGACGCTCGATTTACCTTGAATTAATTACCCAAGATTAATTCAATAGTAAATCACAGTAAAAAGACTTTTACAGTCCCGATAAAAATTAAAAATTTTACCCGGGCTGTTACAGACATGCTTATCACAAGTAACCCAGATCATGGCCACCACAAAACAGTCTTAAACCATCAAGTCATACCACTACTTACCACGTGACAATTATATCATCATTATCCAAAACCAAGTCTCAGGGATCAACATCCCTAACCAAAACACCGGGATAGACATCCCAATCCAAAACCGAGGATCGACATCCTTATCACAATTTATTATTTAATCCATTATTCTTATACCAAAAGACACGGAAATAAATATCCAAAACTCAATGCACGGGGATAAATATCCCAAAACCAAATCATGGGGATAAACATCCCAAAATCAAACAAGGTACTGGGATAAACATCCCGAATCATACCACAGCAAATGCAACAATCAACAGTGCAACAATCATCATACACAACAACCGAGTAATACAGGCACATATTGAAGGAAATTCATCCTCACCTTAGCCGATTACTCAACTCTGAAGGTAATGACCGGTCCAAAGCCGACTCCTCAGGGAAACTGCCCGATATCATAACCTATACAACAAAACAATATATACTCACATAAGATTCACATAAGAGTATGCCATGATGCCAATACTGCGAAATAAACCCATCCCGATTCATATACTTTATTATCATCGTTTACCATAATTAAACCTTTTTCCGAAAATATATCGTATGCATATAAGGTTACAAAAATATATTTTCAAAACTATTAAATCACAATATTTCATAAAATAATATAATTTTTCCAAAATAATAAACAACATAATTTTTCCTGGAAGTTATATCATATATATGTATTTTTCCCAAAATTATTTCCATAAAATATATTACTTGCCAAAATATAATTACCAAATATTATTATCTAACAAAAATATATAAAATAATTGAAACACCCTGACCTAAATTCACCCGACTAACAGTAATTACAGTAAACAGTACCCCCACGTGGCCAACATATCATAAAAGCAGCAACACCTATTAATTAAAAGATAAATAGATAGTCAAAATCACAAACTCGTCACCTTATGGGGACATCAACATTTGCACTGCGGAAGCATTTCTAGATATTCAGTAACATTTTATATGCAAGACACAATGCATGCTATTGGATCCGAGTCTTGTCGGAGGTGACGCCACAGCCGCCGGTATGCAAACCTAACCTGCAGGAACTGTGTGAGGGGTGAGACCAACCACTGTCTCACCGATAAACAAATAAACAACAGTATACATACAACCGCAAATACACCCAAGTCAACACAGAAAACAATAGAAGCACAGCAATCACAAACATAGTATCAGTATCAACTTACCTGAACCAACTATACGTCAGACTTCTCTTGGTTAAGCTAATCTCATAAACTCTCCGACACTTGACGGTAGACTTACCAATTTTATTATTAGGGCCCTGTCACGTAATAAGTATCGGCCGTGCCTGGTAGCCAGGTTAGCTAACCCCAGGGTACTCCCCGTTAATCCATAAATATCACAAATCATATCACAAATAACCGAGTCCCGCAGTCCTCGGCGGAAGTCCCGCAGTCCTTCCTATAACAAATCAACTGAGTCCCGCAGTCCTCAGCCGGGAGTCCACGCAGTCCTCCCTATCATATCACAAATCACAGGGCGACTACCATCTGGCCGTACCAATACCTGTCACGTGACAACCTAGATGTCTAGATGTTATTACCACTGTTTATTATTATTTCTTATTCCACTGTCCAACAGTAACTCATCATATTCACGTTCCCGAGCAGGCTCTCAGCCTCACAGCTCCTCTGGGAATCCAATCACAATGTCAGAATACCGGGTCACTGTCACTAATAACTCAATATCTCGTATCTCGTATGGTCATCACAATACACACATCAACATCACAGAGTTCAATAATCAACCACAGTAGTCATGAACACATAACAATAATCACAACAGCAGCCAACAATGACATGACAGGTATAACAAGATAACAATCAAACAAACAACCGGGGTATCACGGGCAGCATACCGAAGTTTATAAGTTTATATCCTCACCTGATACTCCTTAGAAGCCGATATCTGGTTAAGCCTCGATATCCCTATATTAATAACATCCACAATCACTTATGATGCACAAACAATAATGATCATGCATGATGCCGGTTTTAGTATTTATTAGACGACTTGTCTTACTCCGTATCCATTTTTATTATTTCCTTAATTTTCTTATGAAATCAATCTTTCCAATTACTTGGAAATGAACCGGTTATATGTCCTTAACCGATCTACTAATCATACGTAATTTTTAAGTTAAAACTAAAATCGAGCATTCAAGCCGATATCCCGGCTCTTAGCCTTTCGTTGATAAGGGAAGATAAGTACCAACAGAAACATAATTAAAATACGAATATATATACTTATAAATACTTTTATATATAAGATAGTTCATATATAGTCTTATATTTATAAGATAAGAATTAGTAAGTAAATCAAATCATAAAGTAGAAGCTGAAATTAAATAGTAAAAGCGAGAATAAAATTAACCGAAGAAATAATTACAATGGGTCTTCTTATTATCCCGGATAGAAAATGAATTTATAAATTATATACTGAAGAGTAAAACATGAAATAAAATCATAAGTTAGTTCTCAATTAATTAAATTAAATCAACCATTTAATTAAGGCCCGTTTAAAGGTCCAAGTCCGTCACTATAGTTCGGGGTTCGTTAATATGCATGGTTAGTCCAAGGGTCCGGGGTTTTACCCAAAGTCCATTTCCAGGCTCGCCGAAAAATTCCCGAGGCTACCGGAACCTCGCCGGATTCCGGCCAAGCACTGTTCACTGCTACCAATCTCAATCTACTGTTCACTTGTAGGAAACGATCCCGTTCGTCCACCAAGGTAACGTCCCTGCAGCAATAGGCACATCACCCCCACGGTAAAACGTCCATGGCCGATGTTTCACCGTCCACAATCCAAAGCAACCAACCCACATCCATATCAACAATAGCAACGCCATCATCCAACGGTACATCCACATCGACGCCCAAACACAAGCCCCAGCAACCAAGCAATTAACTCCATTAGTTCAATCCAATCATCAATTTCAGTTTTAGGAAGGACAAGAGGAAGGGAAAAAATAGAGTCGTCGTCGTCTTACCCATGGTGCCACGAGGGCAGCGACGGACGCGACGAAGGAGGAGATGGTGGCCCTCTATTGCAGCGGTGACGGATCGACGGAGAGGATCCTTGGCGGCGGCGGTCACGGCTTGGGAACCAATTGGCAGTGACGGCGAGGGGAAGAGGAAGATGGGGAGGAGATGGCCGTGGGCGGCGCGTCGCGAGTTGTTGCAGTGGAGGACGGCGCGGCGACGGCAGCAAGGAAGGAGAAGAGAGGAGCAGCGGCGACAGGCGGCTCGAGCTCGGACCTCCGGTGATGGCGGCGCTTCCTGGCCTTGCTGGTGGTCGAGAGCGAGGGCAGAGGTTAGAGGGAAGGAGGCGGCGGTTGTGGTGGTGTGGTGGCCAGAGGTGATAGTGGGCGTCACGGAGGAGGCAGAGGGAAGGTTGTGATGGCGGCGGCGGTTAAGTGACGGGCAGAAAAGAGATCGGCGACCAGGGGTGGGGGAAGAGGAGTCGCGGCTTGGGGGTGTTGCAGGGAAGGGTGGTCGGGGCGGTGGCGTCGTGAACGGAGGAGAGGGTGCAAGGGCGGCACGGTGAGGAGGAGAAAAGAAGAAGGGAAGTGAAGAAGGAAAGGAAGGGGAAGGGCTGGGTTCGGCCGGTGCCTAGGAGGAGAAGAAGAAAAGAGATAGTGGAGGAGAAGAAGTTAAGAAAAAAAAGAAAAATAAAGGATGAGACAGGAGGAGTGGCCGGCAGAAGAGAAAGAAATCAGGGGGACAAAAGAAAGTGGAAGAAAAAGGAAAAGAAATGAAAAAAGAAAAAGAATTAAAAATATCTATCAATAATTGTAGGGTTAGGCAGAAAAATCTGAGCCAACAAAAGACCTATATGCCCTTCATGCTTCTCTTGTGTTCCAAAATATCCTAGGGGCATAATCGTCTTTTCGAAATTCCGTCCCAGTCCGAAAATACAACTTGGGCTCGGAAAATCCGTTTAATTCTCCTGAGCGTTGCTCAAGTCTCGGAATTGAAAACCGAGGCTCGGTTAGCCGTGTAGAATTCTCGGAAGTTAATTCCGAGGTTCGGTTACGCAGATACTCCAAAACGTCGTATGTCCTTGGCGATCCAAACGGAGCTCGGTTATTCCCGGTAAAATTTGGAAAACTCGGTGCGGTAGAATTCTCGGTTACAACGTTAAAATCTATTTACCGTTGTAAAAGTTAAAACGACTCGGTAAAATCTCAAAAATTTTACCCGGGTCGTTACAATCTACCCACCTTAAAAAGAATTTCGTCCCCGAAATTCCGTGTCTTATCCGTAGGTCCTACCACGATAAGCTTCTGGTACACTCCACCAGGTGTCCGAACTCAACGTGATATGTCGCTTATACCCTTACACGACATCTCATCTTCTATAAAAACCAAACCTCATGGCTGGCAACTCACACACACAGCCATGGATTCTCCACTGAGAACAAGAACGACCTCAGACTCGGAGGACAATAGCTACATCGGCGGCAGAGCTTTCCAAACAAGCTCCGATGAAGAACCTCCCAAGAAGCGGTTCAAGACGAACATCATCGGCCTGCAGGAACACATGGTCGTTTCCCCAAAACGACGAAAGAAACGCGCCAGCAAGGAAGAGCCTTCTACTGATAGGAAAGGCAAAGGAACGGCGCAGAGCAGCACTCCACTTCAGACACTTTCACAGGTGAACGCTTCCCTGAAGAAGGTCAGCTCTGCGGTGATGCAGATCGAAGTGGCGTGTATGGCACTCTCGTCCAACGTAGAAAACTTAAGGAAGCTTGTAAAGGATCTTGGGAAACAAGTAACTCCATAGAGTACTTCTTCTCCGATGTAAAACCATTATGAATAAATAAAATAAGTTTTCTTTTAAAATAAAACTCTTGTTCAATTGTGAAAACACATGCCAACAGAAAAATTAAAATATCACAACACAAAACAAAAACCATCAATAAGAATATTAAATCAAATTTAAAATTAAATCTCATGTAACAAAACCAAAATATAAAGAAGTTAAAACAGAAATATTTCTTGATCGGTGCCGTACCTGACGTTAACATCCTCGAACCACGAAACGTAACTCGCACAGCTAACGGTGACGTCTGTTAACCTCGTGAAGAAGATACCCGTTAGCTGGCAAGGCGATGATCACGGGAGCGTCCTGTGTCGTTAGCTCGCACGGCGATGATCACGAGCACATCCTGTGTCTCTCGAAGGACACGTTACCCACTTGTTCAAAAATTCCGCATGAGCCAAAATGTCTGTCTCGTCTCGTATCTCACCACGATGTCCGAACAGCTGTAAACTTGTCGCACATGCGCTCTACTCGAGATGTGGTCCCATCTGTCTAGCCTCAACAGTCACGAATGTAAGTGATAAAAGATGCAAGAAAAGATAACAGGACCGTAGAAAGATAAGACAAGGTAGCCAGAGCGAAGGAAATCAAGAGATGCAAAGAGACTGAAAACTCTGGCACGGTAGTCCGAAAAACGCGTAAAGCAATAAATGCAAGCAACGGTAAATTCAAAAACAAAATCTTGAAAATCAAAACGGTAATCACGCTCCCCATAAGTGTATAAAAGAAGGAGCGGTGAGGGGTAAATCACCAAAAGCATTAAAGCAACAAAACTCTCAGAAAAAACAAAACCACATCGTTCCAAAAACAAAATCCCACACTATCCATTCACGATGCCTGCTCCATCTTCAGTCTTCTTCGTCGAAGGTGCGAATCTCGGCAGGAGAAACCGTCTGGCGTACAGCATGGTCAATGAGCGTGCTGAAGAGCTGCCGAACGAGCTTGGAAGAATGCCACGTCTGGTCTTCGTCGACGAGCTCTACTCGTCACGGTTCTTCGTCACTCCAATGGAAGAGGTGTTCTTCCTGGAGGACCATGGGACACTGAGGACTTCATACTACGGCTCAGCCAACTCCGTGATGTTGTTCATCTCGGATAGGCTTCAAGAGTTCAACCTGGAGTCCACTTGCCAAACTGTGGAGCAAGGCGCTTACTACCAGCTCTCAATGACAGCCCAGAGCATACCCAGAATGACTCGGCTACCTCCAACCTGGCCAAAGGTACGACTACTGGTGTGGAACTGCAGAGGAGTGGCAAGACGTGCACAGGAGTTCTCGCGCACTCTGAGGGACTTGAAGAACCAGTATAAACCGAACATGGTTCTTCTGACGGAGACGCAGTGGCAACCACGAGACGATCATGGTCTCATCCCACTCCGGTTCCCACAAGCTAACCGGTTCGAGATTCCTGGCTAGCGCGACAGAGGCGGCATGTGGTTCTCGTGGAGCGACAGGGTCACGGTCAACGTCAACAGTGACGCAAACAGCTTCCGTGTCAACGTCGTGGCAAACCGTTAATGTATTTTAATTTTTATATAATATCAAAAATCCATGTATTATTTCCCCTTTTTATAAATTATCAATGTAATATTCCTATTCGCAATCAATATATTAATATTTCCCTTTGTATCAAAATATTAGCAATATTAATAATATTTGTATTTTCGCATATTATGGCATCATTACCTCTTAAGTGTATGTTCCGCGACAGCTGGCGTCCCTCGATTGGATCCATAATGCACTAACTAAATGATATAAATGCAAAATGATAAACATATGGAGCTAGCTATGCACAACAAACAAGCAAAACAATCACCCGAGGACCTACAGCCCGCTCCGCTACCAAAATGAAACACCCTGACCTAAATTCACCCGACTAACAGTAATTACAGTAAACAGTACCCCCACGTGGCCAACATATCATAAAAGCAGCAACACCTATTAATTAAAAGATAAATAGATAGTCAAAATCACAAACTCGTCACCTTATGGGGACATCAACATTTGCACAGCGGAAGCATTTCTAGATATTCAGTAACATTTTATATGCAAGACACAATGCATGCTATTGGATCCGAGTCTTGTCCGAGGTGACGCCACAGTCGCCGGTATGCAAACCTAACCTGCAGGAACTGTGTGAGGGGTGAGACCAACCACTGTCTCACCGATAAACAAATAAACAACAGTATACATACAACCGCAAATACACCCAAGTCAACACAGAAAACAATAGAAGCATAGCAATCACAAACATAGTATCAGTATCAACTTACCTGAACCAACTATACGTCAGACTTCTCTTGGTTAAGCTAATCTCATAAACTCTCCGACACTTGACGGTAGACTTACCAATTTTATTATTAGGGCCCTGTCACGTAATAAGTATCGGCCGTGCCTGGTAGCCAGGTTAGCTAACCCCAGGGTACTCCCCGTTAATCCATAAATATCACAAATCAAATCACAAATAACCGAGTCCCGCAGTCCTCGGCGGAAGTCCCGCAGTCCTTCCTATAACAAATCAACTGAGTCCCGCAGTCCTCAGCCGGGAGTCCACGCAGTCCTCCCTATCATGTCACAAATCACAGGGCGACTACCATCTGGCCGTACCAATACCTGTCACGTGACAACCTAGATGTCTAGATGTTATTACTACTGTTT
>JAKUCV010007391.1:49063-61362 GCA_028386065.3 Turnera subulata
TGTATATATATTTGCTAAAAGAGGTAATTATTATAAAATGTATGTATGCTTTGTAAATCTCATACGACCGTATGTATGTATATACATTTACATATATTTATAAAGACAACAACCGTAAATAAACTAATTTCATATTTATCATCATTTTAGTTTATAATTACAAAATTATATTTGTTTATACGTAATCCTTTATAATGTAAATTCAATTTTAGATTTAAGTAAGAAAATTAGGAATTAACTCGGTAGAACATTTAGCCCAACGTAGAATAATACTAATATTAACATGATTCTAAAAATTAAACAAGCATAAAATAAATTTATTGGTTATTATAAATTAACTTAATTATTGCTTAATTAATCGCCGTTTTAATTGTTCAAGTCCATTAATTTAGCTCAGGTTCGTTAATGGGTCACAAATAGTCCATAAGGTCCGATAATTACCCAAAGTCCTTGTTCGGGTTCGCCGGAAAAATCCCGAGGCACCGGAATCTCGCCGGATTCCGCTCAGTACTGTTCACGAGTCCAAATACTCCACTGTTACTGTTCACTGTCCAGAAAAACATCAACACTGCACCACCACGCCATCAATCCATGTCCTTAATAACAGCAACAACAACAACGACATCATCCTTCACCACAACTCACAAAATCCACAAACCCACAACAAATCAACCCAATAAATTAGCCACAAGCCGCAATTAATTACAGGGAAGAAGAAGACGAGACCGGCAACAGCAACTTACCCCGTCGGTGGCGCGAGAACGGAGGAGGAGCGCGGCTCTGTGCGAGGCGTCGTGTCTCTTGCCTCGGTGGTGACGAGCTAGACTCGTCTGTGTCAGCAAGCATAGAAAATCGAGCAGTAGGGGAAGACAGCGCGAGGGAAGAGGGACGGTGGCTACCGGTGGTCTCGGTGGTGCGAACGACATGGAGGAAGGGCGTCAGCGGCTGCGGCAGCGGCTTCGGGTGCTGGTGGCTGCAGTAGTTGGTGGCAGCAGTACGGCGGATTTGAGGAGGAGAGGGAGAGAGGGGAGGCGGCGGTTGTGGTGGTGTGGTGGCCAGAGGTGATGGTGGGCGTCATGGAGGAGGCAGAGGGAAGGTTGTGATGGCGGCGGCGATTAAGTGACGGGTAGAAAAGAGATCGGCGACCAGGGGTGGGGGAAGAGGAGTCGCGACTTGAGGGTGTTGCAGGGAAGGGTGGTCGGGGCGGTGGCGTCATGAACGGAGGAGAGGGTGCAAGGGCGGCACGGTGAGGAGGAGAAAAGAAGAAGGGAAGAGAAGAAGGAAAGGAAGGGGAAGGGCTGGGTTCGGCCGGTGCCTAGGAGGAACAGATGAGGGGAAGAGGAAAAGGAAAACGAAGAAGGGGGGAGAGAGGCAAACAAGTTTGAGGCTGGAAAGGAAGAAAAAGATAAGGAAAAAAAAAGAAAAGATGGAAGATAATGGGGAGACAATGGGTAGTGGGTGGAAAAGGAGAAAGAAAAGGAAAGAATAAAAAAAAAAATATCTATCAATAATTGTTGGTTTAGGCAGAAAAATCTGAGCCAACAAAACTGGATATACGGGAAGTACGAAGAGAACACAAGGTTTTATTCCTAGGGGCATAATCGTCTTTTCGAAATTCCGTCCCAGTCCGAAAATACAACTTGGGCTCGGAAAATCCGTTTAATTCTCCTGAGCGTTGCTCAAGTCTCGGAATTGAAAACCGAGGCTCGGTTAGCCGTGTAGAATTCTCGGAAGTTAATTCCGAGGCTCGGTTACGCAGATACTCCAAAACGTCGTATGTCCTTGGCGATCCAAACGGAGCTCGGTTATTCCCGGTAAAATTTGGAAAACTCGGTGCGGTAGAATTCTCGGTTACAACGTTAAAATCTATTTACCGTTGTAAAAGTTAAAACGACTCGGTAAAATCTCAAAAATTTTACCCGGGTCGTTACAATAATCATATGCTATATAGTATTTTCCAGAAAATATATAATCATAAAAACTAATTTCTAAAAATAAATACAAATTTATAATTATACATATATTTTCTAAAGACAAAATACATTAAAAGAAATAATTATATAACAACATAATTATATATTTTCAGAAATATTAACTATGTAAAATATATATATTTTCAAAAAAATATCCCTTTTCATTTTTATTTAATTTAATAGATTATATATATATATATATATATATATATATTTTAGAAAAAATAGACTGGGCCATGAATAGTGCCAGCCCAGACCAAAACAAGGAGCCTAGCACAAGCCTGCCAAGGCCCGGCCCAGCACCAGCCCATAGCCCAACCCAGGAGGTCGCGACCCGGACATGCACGCGGGTCAAACGAACCCGGATCTGCTCACCTCGCGGGTTGAAGGAAGAGGCGGCGACGACAGGCGCAGGGAAGGGCGAGCACGGTGCAGGAGAGCAAGCGGCGGTTGGCGACTTTGGAACGGCACCAGGAAGGGCGCGGCGGCATCGGCCGAAGGTGGGAGGC
Organism: Turnera subulata; assembly: GCA_028386065.3. Classification (NCBI taxonomy): domain Eukaryota; kingdom Viridiplantae; phylum Streptophyta; class Magnoliopsida; order Malpighiales; family Passifloraceae; genus Turnera; species Turnera subulata. Next base: position 51,546 of record JAKUCV010007391.1, read on the forward strand.
GCGAGGGAGGTGGATTCGCGGGTCCGCTCGCGGGTCAATGGCCCTCGGCGGCGCGTCAGGCGGCGGAACCGAGCGGGGAGGGCGCCGTTCAGTCGGCGACGGCGTGGCGAGCTCGATGGTGGCGGCGGTGCAGCGAACGGTGGCGCGGAACGCTACGGGATGAGCAGTAGCATGGGAGGAGGATCCGGGTGACGGACTGTTCATTTTTTTCTATTTTCTTTTCTTTTTCTTTCTATTTTTCTTCTTTTCTTTTTTTTTTTTCATTTCTTGTATTTTATTATTTTTTTCTTTTTTTTCCTCCTCTCTGATTTTTCCAGGTTTCCGTTTTTTCTTTCTTTTTTTTCTTTTCCTTCTTTTTTCTTTTCTTTTTTTTTCCTTTCCTTTTTCTCTCTTTTTTTTTCTTTCTCTTCTTTTCTCTTTTTTTCTTTTCCTTCTCCTCTTCTTCTCTTCTCCTGCTCTGCTTCCTTTATACCCGTGTGTCTGCCGCCTGCATAGTTACCTCAATTATGCAGGTTTGGCTGCATATGGGCGAGTCCAGACCGGACCAGAAAATAACTGATACCCCCATAGTTATTTTCCAGTGTGATTTTTCTGAGGATTCCGGGACCCAAAAAATACAAACTTTGTAACAGCCCGGTAATTTTTACGTTTTTAACGTCACCGTAAAATTTATTTTACAGTTATTTACCATTAAAATTAATCTTGGGTAATTAATTTATGGTAATTCGTGCATCAGATTTCGAAACCGAGCCCTGTCCCACGCTCGGGATTTTTCTGCGGATTTTCTGGACCAAGTTGGAATTTTTCGGGTCCAGGAATCTTCAGAAAAGTCAGGATTAACCCAGAGTTATCAGGCTAGAAATAAAGTCAAGGGGGTACATTAGTTATTTTCTGGTCCGGACAGAACCCGCCACACATGCTGCACAGTGTGGAGGCTGCAGCCGCCATTCACTGTGAGCATGTGAACAACCAGTAGCTTGCCCGTGACTAGCTCTTGTCCTGCACTGCATGCCTTGACTCTTTTTCTGCCTGCCAAAAAAAATTGAACTCAGTGTTCAACATCACCTCTGCAACCAAACTTCACCTGCAAACCATCGGCCAGAAACCATCACCACCTGCAAACTCAACCTACAAAAGAGAAAAAAAAACAAACAACACATACACCACCCAGAAACGCTGCCGTTTCCCCTCTTCCCTTCTTCTTTTCTTTTTTTTTTTCTTTCTGCCGCCACCACCACCTTGAGCCACCAGCTCGTCACCATCTCCCTTCCTACCTCTCCTCCCCTTCCTCGCTCACAGTTGCCCCGACCCGAGCCGTCGCCGTCGCCGCCAGTGGAACGAATCGAAGCAAGCCGCCGAGTTTGCCTCGCACCCCTCCTGGTTCGTCACCGACTGCAGCCGACAGCGATCCGCCACCAGTCGCCGCCCAGTAGCCGTCGTGCCTCCTCCTCACATCTCTTCTCCTCGTGCTCGTGCCGCCTTCACCTCCTTTTCGTGCCGACCGTCGCGCCGTCGCCGAGCTCACATAGGTGAGTGACGGGCTGAAGCAACCCCCTCCTACCCGATTAACCACCACACGCCACCGGGTCATGGCACTGGGTCGGGTTGACCCGGATGCCAACCTGGGCTGAGCTGAGTTAAGGTTAAGGACTGCTGGGCTTGGGCCGTGGGCTATGTTCTGGGCCTACACGTGGGCCTGCTCCTGGGCTCCTGTTTGGGGCCTGGGCTTGGCACCGTGCATGGCCTGATCTGGCATTGTTTGGGTCCAGTCCGAATTTAATAAAAAAAAAGAAATATTCTGGAAATAAAAAAAAGAGATATATAATTTTGGAAATTAAAATAATTTGTGTTCTAGAAAAAAAATATAAATGAGATAAATAATGGCAGAGTAATTAATTGGAGGAGATAATTATGGAAAAAATATATATATAATAATAGTAATTTTGGAAAGTACATACTTATAGGAAATATATGGAAAGAATATTATCAAGGTAGTAAAATACCGGGATGATATCTGGGTATAGGTATAGGCATAGGTATGAGTATAGTATTATTTTAGACACCTAGAAATAAATGGTGAATGATGATGATAATGGAGAAGTAACCTGGGGAAGTAACCGAGACGAGTCAGTATTTATTTTTCGGTATACAGTAGTAGCATGACATTTGCATATCACTTATGTGTGCATATTATTTGTTTGATATAGGAGTTGATAACGAGCAGATACCTGGGGAGCCAGACTTGGAGTCTATTGGACATTTCCAAAACTAATAATCAGCTAAGGTGAGGATGGATAACCTTGGATATGTGCCGTAGTACTGTGTTTGTTTTGTTGTTTGATTGAACTGCTGAATTGATTTTCGACTGTTATTTGATTGCTGTGGAAATTGTTGATGTTGTTGATTGGATTATGATTAAACTTGTGGATATAGTGTTGTATAATGGTGAAATGTTGGCTGTGATTAATTGACGTTATGAGTCTGTTGATGATTTGGTCTGAGGAATAATCTGGAATAATGGAAAGTTGGATGACTAAGAATAGAGTAATGGAACTGGACTGGAATATAAGACGATGATATAATTGTCACGTGGAAAGTAGTGGTACGACTAGATGGTTAGAGGCTAGTTCTGGGATGTCATGGCCGGTTTGGTTGGTTGTTGGGGATGTTGATCCCGGATGATGTTGTTATTGGGATGTTGATCCCGGATATGTGATATTGGGATGTTGATCCCGGATTTGTTGATATTGGGATGTTGATCCCGGATTGTTGATATTGGGATGTTGATTCCGGATTGTGGATTGGCCTGGCATCCGGAATTAGCTAATAACCAGATACAACCCTAGCTTGTCCAGTGATGGGGCCCGGAAGATAAAATTAGTAATAAAAATAATAAGCATTCTTTTGGTCTTGGCTTAGTTATGTTTTAGTAAGATTCTTCTGTTGTGATGTTATGTTGGATTCTTCTGTTGTGTTGTTTGTGCTTACTTCGAAAGTATTACGGTTGATATATATCTCTGTTTATCCTTCATCGGTGAGCACTTCGGACTCACCCCTCGCCTGCGGGGTTTCATCCCGTAGGTTTGGTTGCTTCGTAGTTCAGGTACGATGTACGTTGGCTGCTGCTTTCTTCTCCACTTGACTTCGGATCCATACCTCGCTGTATATGCATAGGGTCTTCCGCTGCTGTTCTGTTGCATATGTTGCTGTATTATAATTCCGCTGCTGTTGCTTGCTCTTTTCTCTGTTGCTGTTGTATAATGTGAGCTGTGTATTGCTGAATAATGGTCCCCGAGTAAGGGTGACAAATGTATTATATGGATTGCTGTTGTAAACTACTTGTGAGTTGTACTGTAATCCCTATCAATAAGAATAGTTTCGGCATGTGTTTACTGTGTATGGTAAATACGGGTCGGGGCACTTCAGTTTGGTAGCGGAGCAGGCAGTAGGTCATTAGGGACATAACTGTGGTTGCATAATTGTCTGTTTGTGCATAAGATTTGCCATGACATGATATGACATGCATACATATATATTCTCATATAGGTACGAATGGATCCGGTTGGAGGGAATCAGCATGCTGGAGGTCACTTAGATGATGATCAGGTATCGGTGGATCAACCGCAGCAAGTTGCGGAAGGTTCAGAACACCTTCCAAATATTCCTTTGGGAGACCTTACGCAGATGCTGAACGTGGTAACTCAGATTTTGCGGAGGTAAGAAGCCAGGGATGCACGTATCGATGCTATGGGAGCCCGGGAATAGGAGAACCAGGGACCAATTGAGGATCCAGTGTATATGAAGCTGGAAAAGTTTGGGGCAGAGATCTTTACCGGTGTCACTACACCACAGGATGCTGATCGGTGGCTTAGACAGAAGAACAGGGTTATGCTGAAGCTGACATGTAGGAATGACAAGTGGGCCAGATATGCCGCTGCCATGTTCAGAGGAGATGCCGTTGATTGGTGGGAGTATACTACTAGGGACATACCGACACCTATCACTATGCCATGGAACCAGTTCATGGAGATGTTCCGAAGGAAGTTTGTTTCTGAGGCATACCAGGTCCAGCTAAGACGAGAGTTTCTTGGACTACAACAGGGACCAGATTTGACGGTCAATGATTATGAGATTAAGTTCAACCGCTTGTCCATCTATGGCAGTGAGTTTGTGGCTACTCCGGAGGCCAGATGTAAACATTTCTGGCATGGTCTTCCATCTGGCATCCAGACAGTTATGGGGTGCAAGGTCTACGAGAGTTACCAGGACATGCTGATAGATGCCCTGAGAGCTGAGATTATTTGGCTGGGTAATGAGAGGGAGCAATAGGAGATCCGTAAGAGGCATGCTGCACAGAGTTCTGGGGGATAGAATAAGAGATTCCAGACACCAGCGAACCGGTCAGGATATGGACAAAGCCGATTCATGCCAGCTAGTCAGGGACGTGGATGGAACAACAACTACAACAACCGAGACAGTTCTTGGACTCAGTCTGGAGGGAATTCATCTTGGAGTGCTCGCCCGAGACCTCCTCAGTCTCAGGTGAGGTGCTATGAGTGTAACGAAGTCGGGCACTACCGATATGCTTGTCCCAAGTTGGGAAGATCTGGAGGTTCGGCACCTGTTCATACAGTGCAAGCCTCAGTTGCCAGTGTACCTAGTGGTTCTAGAGTTGGCCGAGGCCGAGGACGTGGAGCTGTTCCTGCTAGGACCCAGTCAGCCATGAACCAGAGTACAGCAGTGCTGAGAGCATTTGTGATCACTGCTGATGAGGATCCGGAGAATGCCGATGTTATACTAGGTACTTTTACAGTCTTTGGTAGTACTGCTTATACTTTGATTGATCCTGGTGCTACGCATTCGTTTATTGCGCAAAGCTTTGCAATACTACATAACTGTACGGGAGAGAATTTAACTTGTCCGATGAGGGTTAGGCTACCTGTGGGTATAGTGGTCAGATTAACCCATGTGTGCAGAGACGTTTCGCTTTCATACGATAGCGAGGTTTTTCTTGCACGGTTGATTATGATGAACATGAGAGGTTTCGATATCATCTTGGGGATGGATTGGTTGTCTAAGTATAGTGCTATGGTGAACTGTCGAACCAAGGAAGTGCTGTTGATTTCCGATGGTGGACATAAGGTTTTGTTGACATGTATTGGGAGAGCTGCTACTACATGTAGTATCTCCGCTAATCAGGATGTTGGGATGAAGCCGTTGGATCCAGATGCTTTGCTGACCCATGTCAAGGGTGAAGAAGTTCAGACTCCGGTTCTGGGGGACATCATAGTTGTGAGGGAGTTTCCAGATGTGTTTCCAGAGGATCTGCCAGGATTGCCACCTAATAGGGAAGTTGAGTACACCATCAATTTGATGCCAGGAGCGACACCTATCTCGATGGCACCATATTGGATGGCACCGATAGAACTCCAAGAGTTGAAGAAGCAGTTGGATGAGCTGCTCGAGAAGGGTTTCATCAGACCAATGATGTGTATGAATTATACACACATTTTGGGCCTTTAGTTTATAGATTTGGGCTTTGTTTTATTAAATTGTTATTTATTTAGTTAGCTTTTCATTTAGTTTTGATTTAATAAACTCTTCCTTTAGCTTTTGTTGATTACAGGTGATATTTGAAAGGATTTGGAAGATTTGGATGGATTCTGGAAGATAGAGATAAGATGGTTATTATCTTGGAAAGATTTGAAGATAATGTGAAGATTTATCCTCCTGTGCGCAACCTGCCTGTGCGGAGCGTTTTCACCTGTGCAGAAGTTCAAATTTCCATTATCTAACATTATCTTCCAAGGATATTTTGAAGAATCTTGTTTGAATTTAGATTAGGATTATTTATTTGTTATTTATCCATGTAAATTAAATTCAAAAGGTTTGTTTTTGAATTTAATTAGATTAGATCCTAGTTTTGAATTCAAAAGAGAGAAATCCTAACCATCCTTTCCTAGCCTATAAATACCTAGGCATTCTATGAGGAAAGGACACACTACACACACTTCACTCTCATTCTCTCATTGTCTCTCAAATTCAAGAGTAATGCTTCATTAGTTCTTCAGAGGAAGAGGAGGTTTGCAGCTTAGAGCTTTGTTCAAGTTCTTATTCTTGTAATTCCTTGATCATTGCCTGGAATGAAATTCATAAGTATTTTCTTCTTTCTTGTTATGTTGAGCTAAATCTTTAAAGTCTAGGAATTAGGGGAGGTAGCTTGTCTATTCAATGATGTTATTTGTTTTATGAATTGCTTTTAATTCCTGAATGATCTAATTTTCATTGATTCAATCCTAGGGCACTTAACTATACTATTTAACTGGCCATTAGATAGTATAAATTCTAGGTAGAGAATTGTTAAGTGACAGCGTCAATAATCTACTGGAATTGCATAGGTTGAACACTAGAAACTTACTTTGAGGAAGGAAGACCTTCTAGTGAGGAATGTAATTTGCTTAAGTTGACTGTGCATGAATGCCTTAGTTGTTTCTTCGCTAGTGAACACGAAGTTGAAATAGCTAAGTAGGGTTTAAGTCTCGCCACGAGAGTGGGTTATTTATTCTGTTTAATCAACTATCTTTCAATGAACGTAGAAAATTCAGGAGTTAGGTTAATGTGTGGTTGCATAGTCTGCTTATGCATGCATGCTGCATGATCAACCTGTGCATGGTTTTAAAGTAAAGCATCTGAGAATAGGCAAGTGAGCCCCCGAAGTCCTAGACATCTTTTGAATATTGAGAATCCATCTTTTATTATTTCAGCTATTTATTTTCTACTCAAATCCAATCTTTATTTGCCTAGACGATCACGAATTATTAAGCGATTAGTACTTAACCTGGTCCTAGAGGACGACCTTGATTGCTACAACTATCTGTGCACTTGCAGATTAGCGTTCAAGTTTTTGGCGCCGTTGCCGGAGACCGGCGTTAATATTAGTTGCCTTAGTAATTAGGTCGATCTAGGCCTGTTACTACTTACGTTTTCCTTCTGTTTCTTTTCCACAGGGCTCTAGCAGGTGTATGATCAGGACAAGAAGTAAGGGACCGCCTTTACCACTTGATCCTGAAATCGAGAAGACGTGCAAGCTTCTCCGAAAACTACGCCTGGAGAAGAGAGCTGAAGAAGAAGAAACAGACTCATCAGAAGAAGATATGGGAGACAACACTGTGAGGGGCAACAACATACCTCCTCGTGTTGAGGGCAATGAAATTCCACCTGGAGGAAGAGTTGATGGGCAAGTTGATCCTCCTGGCAATGCAGCAAATCAGAGGCCGCAACTACGAGACTTTGTCATGCCAAGGCCTGAGATCTTGCAACCAAGTATTGTTCGCCCAGCTATTCAAGCGAACAACTTTGAACTCAAGCCTGCTCTGATCAGTATGGTACAAGGATCACAGTTTAGCGGATCAGCTTTGGATGACCCCAATACGCATCTTCAAAGTTTCCTAGAAATATATGATACTTTGAAGATGAATGGAGTGACCACTGATGCCATCCGCCTTCGCCTATTTCCATTCTCTCTTCGGGATAAAGCAAAGGCATGGCTAAAATCTTTTCCAGCTGGAACCTTTCAGACATGGGAAACCTTGTCACAAGCCTTTCTATCAAAATTCTTCCCACCAAGCAAGGCAATCAAACTCAGAAATGAGATTTTAACCTTTGCTCAGAAGGATGGTGAATCTCTATATAATGGATGGGAATGGTACAAAGACTTGCTCCGAAGGTGCCCACATCATGGTCTGCCAGACTGGATGGTGCTAGAAACATTCTATGCCAACATAAGTGAGTCAATCAGGGGAACTATAGATGCTGCAGCAGGAGGAGCAATAATGACAATGCCAATCGAAGAAGCCTTCGAGCTTTTAGACCGAATGTCAGCTAACACTTTCCAATGGCCAGTTAAAAGACTGCCCATGAAGAAGGCCGCTGGAGTTTTGGAGCTAGAGGCTGTAAATTTGTTGCACTCAAAGGTGGATTATCTTTTGCACAGCCTGGGAGGAAAGACAACCCAAGGACCATATGAAAACTGTGGGCTGCTCATGCAAACTCTGCATGCCCCAACCAGAATGGAAGTACCTGGGGTGGTCAACAAGGCAGTATTAGAGGACCTCCAGGGTGTCCTCCAAGAGGCCATAACCCTCAATCTCAACAATTAGCTCCACAACCTCAAAGAAATGACTTTCAAACATTTATGTATTCATTTATGGAAAGTCAGCGTCAACAGATGGAAGCTCAACGCCTACAATTGGAGTTCCAACAAAGACAAACAGAACTAATAGCTAATCTAACCACTGAGATTAGCCAACTGAAGACGCAACTAGCTGGGAGCAAGAATAGGTTACATGCGCATATTGAAGTAAATCCTAAGGAGCAATGTTGCGCAATAACCTTAACGAGTGGAAATCAGTATGAGATGATTGCACCGACTAAGCACAAGAATTCTACGCAAGAAGAAAAAAAGGAGCAACACAACCAGACTGAGCAAGAGAAGGACTCTGAAGAAGCACAACCGAAGAAAGAAGAAGAGGTGAAGCCATATGTTCCCCCTATTCCCTTTCCTGGAAGTTTGAAGAAAGCTAAACATGATCAACAATTTGGCAAATTCCTAGAGGTGCTTAAGAAGTTATATGTGAATATCCCATTCACAGAAGTTCTTTCTAAAATGCCAGCCTATGCCAAATTCTTGAAAGAGATCTTGTCAAGGAAGAGAAATCTAGAGGAGATTGGAACAGTAGCATTAACTGAGGAATGTAGTGCTATCATCCAAAATAAGCACGTTCCGAAGTTAGAAGATCCTGGGAGTTTCTCTATCCCGTGTAACATCGGCAAGATTAGCATCAAAAGGGCGTTGTGCGATTTGGGAGCAAGTGTTAGTGTCCTTCCACTGTCCATAGTTAAGAAGCTGAATATGGGGGATATAAAGTCAGCTTTGATCTCACTGCAACTGGCAGATCGTTCGATCAAACGTCCTGTTGGTATCCTTGAAGATGTCCCTGTGCAAGTTGGAAAGTTCTTCATCCCGGTGGACTTCGTTGTCCTTGATGTAAAAGAGGATACAAAAACGCAGATTATTTTAGGACGTCCATTTTTGGCAACTGCAGGGGCAATAATTGATGTTCAAAATGGGAAGTTAACCTTCAAGATTGGAACTGAAACAGTCAGCTTTGACGTTTTACAAGCAGAGAAAAATGACTTTTCAGGTCATTCGTGCTATTGTCTTGATGTGATTGACAAAGCACGGAAACAATCTTCTTCGCAGAACGACTCTATGGATCCCATTTTGGAATGCACAGTCACTAGTCAAATGAAAAAGGGTCAAAATGCTGCAAAAGCTGCTTGTGTCCTTCCATTGGAAGTCTTCTCCCCTACCACAAGAGGCAAAAGAAAGAATTTTCAGGCTTCAAAATCTATGCAAAGTCTGCAGCCTCTCCTTGATCCACACTAGGATGGTGAGTGTGGGGTCCAGCTACAAGACGTAAAAGAAGCGCTGTGTGGGAGGCAACCCATATTTCCTGTTTGTATGTTCTACATGCAAATTGAAGGCAACAACGATGGTATTTCTGCCGGAGTTTGCAGTACACATCCAGACTGTGTAGGCACAAACAGGTTCTTCGTATCTTATTTTTATACTTTCATTTCGTAGATTCTTGGTCAGTGAGGACACTGTCCAAAATAAGTTTGGGGGTGCATGTTCAATTTTTCGTTTTTTTCCTCATTTTAATTTTTCGTTTTACTTTTTCATTTTTATTTTCTTTTATTGCAAATAATTTAGGCCCTAACTTTAGTTTTTGGCTTTTACTTTCTCACTTCTTGA
>JAKUCV010007391.1:63258-83590 GCA_028386065.3 Turnera subulata
GTTGCATAGTCTGCTTATGCATGCATGCTGCATGATCAACCTGTGCATGGTTTTAAAGTAAAGCATCTGAGAATAGGCAAGTGAGCCCCCGAAGTCCTAGACATCTTTTGAATATTGAGAATCCATCTTTTATTATTTCAGCTATTTATTTTCTACTCAAATCCAATCTTTATTTGCCTAGACGATCACGAATTATTAAGCGATTAGTACTTAACCTGGTCCTAGAGGACGACCTTGATTGCTACAACTATCTGTGCACTTGCAGATTAGCGTTCAACTGAGTACATCACCTTGGGGATCACCAGTCCTCTTTGTGAAGAAGAAGGATGGCAGTTTGCAAATGTGTGTGGACTACCGACAGCTGAACAAGGTGACAGTGAGGAATAAGTACCCGCTTCCCAGGATTGATGACCTCTTTGATTAGCTACAGGGAGCTACTGTATTTTCCAAGATAGATCTTCGATCTGGCTACCATCAGGTCAAGATTGCAGAGAAGGACATACCGAAGACAGCCTTCCGTACTCGGTATGGACGTTTTGTGTTCACAGTGGTTCCTTTCAGTTTGACCAATGCACCTGCAGTTTTCATGTGCTTGATGCACTTGGTCTTGAACGAGTTCTTGGATAAGTTTATGGTAGTCTTCATCGACGACATTCTGATATACTCCAAGAGTAGGGAAGAATATGAGGAGCACCTGAGGATAGTACTACAGAGGCTGCGTGAGAAAGAGTTGTATGCCAAGTTCAGCAAGTGCGAGTTCTGGCTTGAGGAAGTTGCATTCCTTGGACATGTTGTATCCGGGGATGGGATTAAGGTTGACCCTACTAAAGTGAAAGCTGTTCTAGAGTGGGAGCCGCCCAAGACGGTACCCGAAGTCAGGAGTTTTCTTGGCCTTGCAGGATATTACCGGAGATTCATCGAGGGTTTTTCCTTGATAGCCAGTCCCACGGCCAAGCTATTGAGGAATGGTCAAGCCTTTGTATGGAGTGATGCCTGCCAGAAGAGTTTTGATGAACTGAAGAAGAAGTTGACATCAGCACCAGTCTTGACAGTACCTAAGCCAGGGGTGGAGTACCTGTTGTTTTGTGATGCTTCAGGTCTTGGTTTGGGAGCAGTTCTGATGCAAGAAGGCCGAGTGATTGCCTATGCTTCGAGACAGTTGAGGCTACATGAGAAGAACTACCCGACACATGATTTGGAGATGGCCGCAGTGATCCTTGCTTTGAAGATTTGGCGACATTATCTGTTTGGTGAGAGATGCCGGATCTTCACAGATCATAAGAGTCTCAAGTACATCATGACTCAGAAGGAACTTAACCTACGGCAAAGACGTTGGGTCGAGTTGCTGAATGATTATGATTGTACGATTGAGTATCACCCTGGAAAAGCTAACGTGGTAGCAGATGCTTTGAGCCGGAGACAGCCAGAAGATGCTTCCACAACCTACTCGATGTCCTCACTCATCGAGTTAAGGAAGATGGGAGTTGATTTATTAGTTGATGAGACAGGAGCTTTGTTGACCTATATTGAAGTCAAGTCTAACCTGAGAGGCTGGAATGTGGAATTACAAGATGGAGATCCCGACTTGATCCAGCTGAAGGAAGCAGTCCGTAGTGGGAAGGAAGACAAGTTTCGCATAGCTGAGGATAGTGCATTGATGCTGGGAAAACGTTTATGTGTACCCAGTGTTGGTGACCTACGTAGTCAGATTTTGGAAGAAGGACATATGACGTTGTATGCTATGCACCCTGGGAGCACCAAGATGTATCAGAATTTGAGGAGTCATTTTTGGTGGCCGCGTATGAAGAAGGATGTAGCCGAGTATGTGGCCAAGTGTATCACTTGTCAGCAAGTGAAAGCCGAGCATCAGGCTCTAGCAGGGAAGATGAGATCGTTGTCAGTGCCAGAGTGGAAGTGGGAGATGAACACTATGGATTTTGAGGTTGGATTACCGTTGACCCGGAGACAGCATGATGCCATCTGGGTTATCGTTGATCGACTTACAAAATCAGCTCATTTTCTCCCCATCTGACAGACAGATACTTTGGATAAGTTGGCGAAACAGTATGTTGCAGAGATTGTGAGATTACATGGGATTCCTAAGTCCATAGTCTCAGACAGAGATCCGAGATTCACATCACGATTTTGGAAGAGTCTACAAGCAGCTTTGGGAACGAAGCTGAGTTTCAGTACTATTTTTCATCCTCAGACAGACGGACAGTCAGAGAGGACTATTCAGATGCTGGAGGACATGTTAAGGGCTTGTGCTCTTAATTTCAGTGGGAGTTGGGATCAGTATTTGTCCTTAGCGGAGTTCGCCTACAACAACAGTTTTCATTCCAGCATTGGCATGCCACCGTTTGAAGCTCTTTACGGACGGAAATGTCGAAGTCCAGTATGTTGGGATGAAGAAGGTCTCCGTTTGATTGTGGGTCTAGATTTGGCTAAGCAGACAGTTGACAAGATTCAGGTAGTTAAGCAGAGTATGAGAGCAGTACAGGACCGACAGAAGAGTTATGCTGATAAGCATCGTCGTGAGATGGAGTACCAAGTGGGAGAAAGAGTTTTCCTCCGAGTTGCACCATGGAAGGGTGTTATCAGATTCGGGAAAAGAGGGAAGCTGAGTCCCAGGTACATCGGACCATACGAGATCGTGGAAAGGGTTGGACCCTTGGCATACAGATTATCTTTACCAGAGGAGTTGTCCCGGATTCATGATGTGTTTCATGTTTCCATGTTGAGGAGGTACAGATCTGATCCGAGTCATGTGGTTACTACAACAGATGTTGAGGTCGCAGAGGATCTTACGTATACAGAATTGCCGGAGCAGATTCTTGCCCGAGAAGTCAAACAGTTGAGGAACCGAGTCATTCCTATGGTAAAAGTCAAGTGGAGCAAGCACTCTGCGAACGAGTCCACGTGGGAAGTTGAGGGGCACATGCATTCTCAGTATCCGCACCTGTTTACAGCACCGAAGTGAATTTCGGGGACGAAATTCTTATAAGGTGGGTAGGCTGTAACAGCCCGGGTAATTTTTACATTTTTACCGTCACCGTAAAATTTATTTTATAGTTATTTACCATTAAAATTAATCTTGGGTAATTAATTTATGGTAATTCGTGCATCGGATTCTGAAACCGAGCCCTATCCCACGCTCGAGATTTTTCTGCGGATTTTCCGGACCAAGTTGGAATTTTTCGGGTCCAGGAATCTTCAGAAAAGTCAGGATTAACCCCGAGTTATCGGGCCAGAAATAAAGTCAAGGGGGTATATTAGTTATTTTCTGGTCCGGACAGAACCCGCCACACATGCTGCACAGTGTGGAGGCTGCAGCCGCCATTCACTATGAGCATATGAACAACCAGTAGCTTGCCCGTGACTAGCTCTTGTCCTGCACTGCATGCCTTGACTCTTTTTCTGCCTGCCAAAAAAAATTGAACTCAGTGTTCAACATCACCTCCACAACCAAACTTCACCTGCAAACCATCGGCCAGAAACCATCACCACCTGCAAACTCAACCTGCAAAAGAGAAAAAAAACAAACAACACATACACCACCCAGAAACGCTGCCGTTTCCCCTCTTCCCTTCTTCTTTTTTTTTTTCTTTCTGCCACCACCACCATCTTGAGCCACCAGCTCGTCACCATCTCCCTTCCTACCTCTCCTCCCCTTCATCGCTCACAGTTGCCGCGACCCGAGCCGTCGCCGTCGCCGCCAGTGGAACGAATCGAAGCAAGCCGCCGAGTTTGCCTCGCACCCCTCCTGGTTCGTCACCGACTGCAGCCGACAGCGATCCACCGCCAGCCGCCTCCCAGTAGCCGTCGTGCCTCCTCCTCATGTCTCTTCTCCTCGTGCTCGTGCCGCCTTCACCTCATTTCCGTGCCGACCGTCGCGCCGTCGCCGAGCTCACATAGGTGAGTGACGGGTTGAAGGCAACCCCCTCCTACCCGATTAACCACCACACGCCACCGGGTCATGGCACTGGGTCGGGTTGACCCGGATGCCAACCTGGGCTGAGCTGAGTTAAGGTTAAGGACTGCTGGGCTTGGGCCGTGGGCTATGTTCTGGGCCTGCACGTGGGCCTGCTCCTGGGCTCCTATTTGGGGCCTGGGCTTGGCATTGTGCATGGCCTGATCTGGCATTGTTTGGGCCCAATCCGAATTTAATTAAAAAAAAGAGATATATAATTTTGGAAATTAAAATAATTTATGTTCTAGAAAAAAAATATAAATGAGATAAATAATGGTAGAGTAATTAATTAGAGGAGATAATTATGGAAAAAAAATATATATAATAATAGTAATTTTGGAAAGTACATACTTATAGGAAATATATGGAAAGAATATTATCAAGGTAGTAAAATACCGGGATGATATCCGGGTATAGGTATAGGCATAGGTATAAGTATAGTATTATTTTAGACACCTAGAAATAAATGGTGAATGATGATGATAATGGAGAAGTAACCCGGGGAAGTAACCGAGACGAGTCAGCATTTATTTTTCGGTATACAGTAGTAGCATGACATTTGCATATCACTTATGTGTGCATATTATTTGTTTGATATATGAGTTGATAACGAGCAGATACCTGAAGAGCCGGACTTGGAGTCTATTGGACATTTCCAAAACTGATAATCGACTAAGGTAAGGATGGATAACCTTGGATATGTGCCGTAGTATTGTGTTTGTTTTGTTGTTTGATTGAACTGCTGAATTGATTTTCGACTGTTATTTGATTGCTGTGGAAATTGTTGATGCTGTTGATTAGATTGTGATTAGACTTGTGGATATTGTGTGGTATAATGTTGAACTGTTGGCTATGATTAATTGACGTTATGAGTCTGTTGATGATTTGGTCTGAGGAATAATCTGGAATAATGGAAAGTTGGATGACTAAGAATAGAGTAATGGAACTGGACTGGAATATAAGACGATGATATAATTGTCACGTGGAAAGTAGTGGTACGACTAGATGGTTAGAGGCTAGTTCTGGGATGTCATGGCCGGTTTGGTTGGTTGTAGGGGATGTTGATCCCGGATGATGTTGTTATTGGGATGTTGATCCCGGATATGTGATATTGGGATGTTGATCCCGGATTTGTTGATATTGGGATGTTGATCCCGGATTATTGATATTAGGATGTTGATTCTGGATTGTGGATTGGCCTGGCATCCGGAATTAGTTAATAACCAGGTACGACCCTAGCTTGTCCAGTGACGGGGCCCGGAAGATAAAATTGGTAATAAAAATAATAAGCATTCTTTTGGTCTTGGCTTAGTTATGTTTTAGTAAGATTCTTCTGTTGTGATGTTATGTTGGATTCTTCTGTTGTGTTGTTTGTGCTTACTTCGAAAGTATTACGGTTGATATATATCTTTGTTTATCCTTCGTCGGTGAGGACTTCGGACTCACCCCTCGCCTGCAGGGTTTCATCCCGTAGGTTTGATTGCTTCGTAGTTCAGGTACGATGTACGTTGGCTGCTGCTTTCTTCTCCACCTGACTCCGGATCCATACCTCGCTGCATGTGCATAGAGTCTTCCGCTGCTGTTCTGTTGCATATGTTGCTGTATTATAATTCCGCTGCTGTTGCTTGCTCTTTTCTCTGTTGCTGTTGTATAATGTAAGCTGTGTATTGCTGAATAATGGTCCCTGAGTATGGGTGACAAATGTATTATATGGATTGCTGCTGTAAACTACTTGTGAGTTGTTCTGTAATCCCTATCAATAAAAATAGTTTCGGCACGTGTTTACTGTGCATGGTAAATACGGGTCGGGGCGCTTCAAACTTAGGTCCGAAAAATCTCGAGCGCGGAAAAAATTACGGTTACGAA
Source organism: Turnera subulata (assembly GCA_028386065.3). NCBI lineage: Eukaryota > Viridiplantae > Streptophyta > Magnoliopsida > Malpighiales > Passifloraceae > Turnera > Turnera subulata. The sequence continues at coordinate 69,095 of JAKUCV010007391.1, forward strand.
AAACGACGCTAGATTTACCTTGAATTAATTACCCCAGAATAAATTCAACGGTAAATCACCGTAAAAAGACTTTTACAGTCCCAGTAAAAATCTAAATTTTTACCCGAGCTGTTACAGTGACCATATGAGAATATATATTTTATTAAATTATTTTAAAATTACTTTTGCTTCATAAAAAATAGCTAGAAAAATAGAAAAATTTAATATTTGTATTTTATAAATTAACAATATTTGTATTACCTTTTTAAAAAAATTATTGAAAATTTTCTTATGTGTTTTCATCATGCATAAATTTTTTTTGCATATTTTTTTATACATGGATGAGAAAGAGAATAAAATTAAAGGTAATTGTCAAAAGCAATAAGAAATACGATTAAAAAAGTAAAATGAAATTGGAAGGATGACAAAAAAAAAAGAGTGTTGGGAGGATAACAAAATGGGTATGGAGAAAGACGGTGAAAGACAAAATGTGTATCACTTTGTTAAAAAGAGATAATTGAACAAATTGAGTGGGTAGATATAAAATTTTTTAAAAAACTAATTATAAAAATAATAAAAGATCTAGAGAAATATAAAGCCACATGTCTAAATTGTATCCCTCCTGAATTGCCACCTGTCATGTCTAAAATTAATTCTGAGAGATGTCTCTCTTATTTATTTATATATATAATAAATTTTTGAGCCTCTGCCACCTCATGTTTTAATTTTTAAACATGAGAGCATTTTTATGACCCAAGGACATATTCTAATATATGTGTTAACAATATGCTTCCTCTCTTCTCTCTCTTATCTCTCTCCCTCTTCCAGAGCGTCTCTCTTTTCTTTTAAAATCAAGGGCCGCCGTTAGAATTATCCAGCCAGACATTAAGCCACTAAACCTTTTTCTTTTTTTTTCTTGCTTTTTTCCTACCTCAAATAATTGGCAGTTTTCTATTGTCTTTGTACAATTCTGCTTGTGTTGTTTTCAGGGAAGATTTATATTCCTTTCTTGGAGAAGGAATTTTCTTAATTGAGACAGAAAAATTCAGATCTGGTGTAACAGCCCGGGTAAAAATTTGGTATTTTTACCGGGACTGTAAAAGTCTTTTTGCATCAATTTACCGAATGAATTAATCTTGGGTGATTAATTCAAGGTAAAACGGGCATCGTTTTTCAAAACCGAGGTTTTTCCCGGGCTCGAGATTTTTCCTTGGATTTTACGGACCAAAGTTGGTATTTTTCGGGTCCCAGAATCCTCAGAAAAATCACACCGGAAAATAACTAAGGGGGTATGCAGTTATTTTCTGGTCCGGACCGGACTCGCCCCATAATGCAGACAAGTTGCATTATTGAGGCAAGTCACCATTTCCCTGTGTCACCAGCCGCCATCACAGTGTTTTTTTTTTCTATAAAAGAAAGCAGGAAGAAAGGGTGAAGGAAGAGGAGAGGAAGAGAGGAAAAAAAAAAGAAAGAAAAAAAGAAGAGAGAGGGAGAGAAAAAGAAAAGAAATAAAAAAAAAGAAGGAAAAAAAAACCGAGAGAAGGAGAAGAAAAATAAGAAAAAAATGAAAAAAATGAAATAGAAATCGGAAAGAAAAAAAAGAAGAGAGAAAATAGAAGAAAAAAGAAAAGGAAAAAAAAGAGAATGGAACAGTGCCGTCACCTTCGTTATCCTTCCCGGTCACTGTTCACGCGAAGCCGTCTCGCGCCGTCGTGCACACCACCGCCCATGCTGCCGTCTTCCTCGTGCCATCGCCTTCCTCACGCCGCTCTCGCCTTCCTCACGCCGCTCTCGCCTCCTGTTTCCGTCGTGAGACGTGCCGCCATGTGCCATAGACCCGAGGAGCAGACCCGTCGGATCTGCCTCTTTGCGCCGCTGCCGACGACGAACCCCAGCAGCCGCAGCAGCAAGCCGCCACCGCGACACCGCGTCGCCTTGCTCGTCGCGCTTCCGATTCCGTGTCGCCTCCATCGATCCGCGCCGCCCCCGCTGCAAGGTGAGCAGGCCCGTGGATGGGAGATGACCCGGTTGGGTCGGGTCTGTCTCGTGGTCGGGTCGCGCCTGGGCTGGGTTTTGGGCTGTGCGCTGGGCCTGCTGCGCGGGCCTGTCCTTGGGCTCCTGCTTGGGGCTTGGGTTGGCCTGTGCAATAGGTTGGTCCGACATTGTTCATGGCCCAGTCTAGTTTGTTTTTTTAAAAAAGAAAAAGAAATATATATATATATATATGAATAATTTGAATAATTATAATCTGTAAAAAAAGTAAATAAAAATAAAAGAGATATTTTCTGAAAATATATATATTTTACATAGCTTATATTTCTGAAAATATATAATTATGTTGGTATATAATTGTTACTTTTAATGTAATTTGTCTTAAGAAAATAAAAATACATATTTATTATTTTGTATTTATTTTCAGAAATAAGATTTAATGAATATATTTTTCTGGAAAAGAATATATATAGTATATGATTACCTTAATATATATTTTTGATCAATAATAATATTCTAGATATATATATATTTATATTTAATTTATGATGCTACTAAAATAAAGAATATAACATAATTTTGAGAATTAAGGTTAAATGACATAATTTATTATATGAAAGTATTTTCTGATATATATATAATTTGTTAAGTATTTATTATGGTGATACTTTTATCTTATGGAAAAGAATATACGATATGATAAAAAATTATTTTCAAGAAAATATTTTCGGAAAAAGGTATAATTATGATAAAGGATAATTTCATGATAATATATATAAATCGAGATGTTTTACCGATGAGTTTGATTTACAATTTATGGCATCATAGCATACCGATTATGTGTATTTATGTGAGCATGTTGTTTTGTTGTATAGGTTATGATATCGGGCAGTTTCCCGAGGAGCCGGCTTTGGACCGGTTATTATCTTCATAGTTGAGTAATCGGCTAAGGTGAGGATGGATTTCCTTCAATATGTGCCTATATTACTCGGTTGTTGTGTTTGATGATTGTTGTATTTGTTGTGGTTTGATTCGGGATGTTTATCCCAGTACCTTGATTGAGTTTTGGGATGTTAATCCCTGTGTCGTTTTGGTATATTGAATAATGGATTAAATAACAACATGTGACAAGGATGTCGATCCTCGGTTTTGGATTGGGATGTCTATCCCGGAGTTTTGGTTTGGGATGCTGATCCCTGAGACTTGGTTTTGAATGATGATAATATAATTGTCACGTGGTAAGTAGTGGTACGACTCGATGGTTTAAGACTGTTTTGTGGTGGCCATGATCTGGGTTACTTGTGATAAGCATGTCTATGCTTGGGATGTCTATCCCGTGATTATATTTGGGATGTCTATCCCTGGGTTACTGTTTTGGGATGTCGCTCCCTGCGCTCTCTTGGATTTGATTTGGCACCCAAAATATGTTGAGAACCAGGTCTGACCCCTAGCTTATCCATGACGGGGCCCGGAAAGATAAAATTGGAAATTGGATTTTTGTTTAAGTCTTTTTGGTCTTGGACCAGTTTTGGGTCGAGTCTTTTGGATTGGTGTGTTTGGCTGTTGTGCCTGTTTTCGACCTTGAGTATTTATAGTGTTGCATATTGATTGTCTATCCATGGTTGGTGGGCACTTCGGACTCACCCCTCACCTGCGAGCTTTCATCCCGTAGGTTGAGTTATTTATGGTTCAGGTATGTTGCATTCCAGACAAGCTGCGGCGTTATCCCTGGGACATGACTCAGATCTATAGTTTGCATCAGTGTCGCATACAGTGTTTTCATGAGTTATTAAGTCCTCCGTTGTGCTGTTTATTGCTATAGTTGGGCCATTGGGCTGGTTGTATTATTGTTGATGTTCCCAGGGTTCGGGTGACTTGTTTATATTTTGGGCTGTTGAGCCAGAGTTTCTGTTGTTTACACTATATGCTGGGCTTTGTTTGGTCGGGTCGTTACAGTTCCGGCATGTGTTTACTATGTATGGTAAATACGGGTCGAGGCGTTTCATTTTTGGTAGCGGAGCAGGCGTTAGGTCTTTTTGGGTAGTCCTTGTGTGTTTGTTGTTCTTGTTTGCATAGTTCGCTCTATTTGTTTATTATTTTATATCATTTAGTTAGTACATGATGGATCCCGTCGAGGGACGCCAGCTTGCCACAGAACATTCATATAAGAGGTAATTGATGCCATAAATATGCAGAAATATAAATATTATTAATATTACTAATATTATTATTACATTGATATTATTATAAAAAAACATTCATCTTTTCGGTACAACATTGACCCTGAAGCTATTGGGGTCATTGTTAAAGTTGACCCTGATGCTGTCGTTCCACGAGAACCACATGCCGCCCGTGTTGTTCTGGCCAGGAAGCTCGAACCGGTTTGCTGGAGAGAACCGAAGTGGGATGACACCGTGATCGTCTTCAGGCTGCCACTGGGTCTCCATGAGAAGAACCATGTTGGGCTTGTACTGGTTCTTCAGGTCCCTCAGGGTACGCGAGAACTCTTGGGAACGCCTACCGATTCCTCTACAGTTCCACACCAGCAGTCGGGCCTTTGGCCAAGTTGGGGGGTAACCGAGTGACTCTGGGCATGCTCTGGGCAGTCATCGAGAGCTGGTAGTAGGTGCCTTGGTCCAGGAAATGGCAAGTGGGCTCTAGGTTGAATTCCTAAAGTCTTTCAGAGATGAAAAACATGACGGAATTGGCCGAGCCGTAGAAGGAGATCCTCAGAGTTCCCTGGTCCTCCAGGAAGAACGTCTCTTCCATAAGAGTGACGAAGAACCTAGACGAATAGAGTTCCTCGACGAAGACCAGACGAGGCATCCTACCAAGCTCGTTCTGTAGTTCCTCCAGATGTTCGTTGATCATGCTGTAGGCCAGCCGGTTTCTTCTGCCTAGGGAGGCACCTTCGACGAAGAAGACGGATGATGGAGCAGGCATTGTGTTTTGGACGTGTTGGTGTTTTGTTTTTCTGAGTATTGAGGTTTCTTTTACCTTAGCGTCTTGTTTGCTTTAAGATGCTTTGTGGTCTTTGTTTTCCGTTGCTTAGCCTTTTATAGAAAAATGTTTACCTATTTTTCAAAGTATAGACCCCACCTGTTCCCGAAAAAAAAAAAAAAGAAAAGAAGAAGAAGGAAATATAAAAGAAAAGAAGAAAAAGAAAGAAAAAAGAAAAGAGAAAAGAGAAAAGAAAAAAAGGGAGAGAAGTAAATAATAAAAAAAAAGGTAGAAAAATAAAAAGCAAGGCAAAGAAGAAAAAAAAAAGAGAAGGAAGCAGTAAAAAAAAGAGAAAAGAAGGTAAAGAAGAAGAAAAAGAAAAAAATAAATAAAAATAAAATATTTTTCGGGGATAGGAAAAGTAGATTCTTTTCATAAAACTCCAAACCGTTTTCATTCTTCAAAGTGTTGCTTTTTGAAAATTTTGCCGTTGCCTCATTTATTATTTCATCACTTTATATGTTTTTGGGGCTACAAACACAAGTGTTTTTTAGCTCCTTTCCATCTCATAATTTTCTATTGCCCTGGCTACCTTGGCGTTTCTTTTTATGGTTTTTCCACATTTTCTGCATCTTTTATCACATGCATCCGTGACCGTTGTGGCTAGATTGATGGGACCGTACCTCGGGTAGAGTGCATGTGCGACAAGGTTACACCTGTTTGGACATCGTGGAGGGATACGATGTCTGGAAGACGTTTTTGGCTTGTGGACAAGTGGATGTCGTTTCTTCCGAGGGACACAGGACATTCTCGTGATCATCGCCTTGCGAGTTAACGGATGTTTTTTTCACGAGGGAAACCGACGTTACCGTTAGCTGTGCATGTCACGTTTCTCGGGATCGAGGATGTTTACGACCGATCTAGAACGCCGGACATGAAAACATGTTTTGTTTTAACGTTTTATGTTGATTTTATTTTCCTTCTTTATGTTTGATTTTATATCCTCATTGTTGATTTTTGTTCTACTTTGAGATGTTTTTATCTTTCTGTTAGCATGAGTTTCATAATTTAACAAGAGCTTTGTTTTAAAAAGGAAAAGCTTGTTTATTTATTTTTCATAACAGTTTTACAATACAGAGAAGAAGTACTCTATTGAGTTACATGCTTCTCAAGGTCTTTTATAAGTTTTTGGATGTTTTTCACATGAGGGAAGAGTTCCGCACACGCCAGTTCTATCTGCATCACCGCCGAGCTAACCTTCCTCAGTGAGACGTTCAGCTGCGATAGTGTCTGCAGTGGAGTGCTGCTTTCAGCCGTTGCTTTGCCCTTCCGATCATCAACTTTCTTGTTGGCACGCTTCTTTCGCTGTCTTGGGGAGACCACCACATCTTCCTTCAGACTGATGGTGTCTGTCTTGAACCGCTTCTTGGGAGGTTTTTCATCGGAGCTTGTTGGGAAAGCAGTACCACCGATATAGCTGTTATCCTCGGAGTCTGAGGTGGTTCGTGTTCTTAATGGAGAGTCCATGACTGTGTGTGAGTTTGTCAGTCATGAGGTTCGGTTCTTATAGAGAACGAGATGTCGTGTGAGGGTATAAGCGGTATCTCGCGTTGAGTTTGGACACCTGGTAGAGTGTACCAAAAGCTTATCGTGGTAGGACCCACGGATAAAACGACGGAATTTCGGGGACGAAATTCTTTTTAAGGTGGGTAGACTGTAACAGCACGGGTAAAAATTTGATATTTTTACCGGGACTGTAAAAGTCTTTTTACAGCAATTTACTGAAAGAATTAATCTTGGGTAATTAATTCAAGGTAAAACGGGCATCGTTTTTCGAAACCGAGGTTTTTCCCGAGCTCGAAATTTTTCCTTGGATTTTACGGACCAAAGTTGGTATTTTTCGGGTCCCGAAATCCTCAGAAAAATCACACCGAAAAATAACTAAAGGGGTATGCAGTTATTTTCTAGTCCGGATCGGACTCGCCCCATAATGCAGACAAGCTGCATTATTGAGGCAAGTCACCATTTCCCTGTGTCATCAGCCGCCATCATAGTGATTTTTTTTTCTATAAAAAGAAAGTAGGAAGAGAGGGTGAAGGAAGAGGAGAGGAAGAGAGGAAAAAAAAGAAAAAAAAAAGAGAGAGGGAGAGAAAAAGAAAAGAAATAAAAAAAGAAGGAAAAAAAAGAAAAACCGAGAGAAGGAGAAGAAAAATAAGAAAAAAAGAAAAAGAAATCGGAAAGAAAAAAAAAGAAGAGAGAAAATAGAAGAAAAAAAAGAAAAGGAAAAAAAAGAGAAGGGAACAATGCCTTCACCTTCGTTCTCCTTCCCGGTCACTGTTCACGCGAAGCCGTCTCGCGCCGCCGTGCACACCACCGCCCACGCTGCCGTCTTCCTCGTGCCATCACCTTCCTCACGCCGCTCTCGCCTCCCGTTTCCGCCGTGAGACGCGCCGCCAGGTGCCATAGACCCGAGGAGCAGACCCGTCAGATCTGCCTCTTTGCGCCGCTGCCGACGACGAACCCCAGCAGCCGCAACAGCGAGCCGCCACCGCAACACCGCGTCGCCTTGCTCGTCGCGCCACCGATTCCGTGTCGCCTATATCGATCCGTGCCGCCGCCGCTGCAAGGTGAGCAGGCCCGTGGATGGGAGATGACCCGGTTGGGTCGGGTCCGTCTCGTGGTCGGGTCGCGCTTGGGCTGGGTTTTGGGCTGTGCGCTGGGCCTGCTGCGCGGACCTGTCCTTGGGCTCCTGCTTGGGGCTTGGGTTGGCCTGTGCAGTAGGTTGGACCGGCACTGTTCATGGCCCAGTCCAGTTTGTTTTTTTTTTAAGAAAAAGAAATATATATATATATGCATAATTATAATTTGTAAAAAAAGTAAATAAAAATAAAAGGGATATTTTCGGAAAATATATATATTTTACATAGCTTATATTTCTGAAAAGATATAATTATGTTGATATATAATTGTTACTTTTAATGTAATTTGTCTTACGAAAATAAAAATACATATTTATTATTTTGTATTTATTTTCAGAAATAAGCTTTAATGAATATATTTTTCCGGAAAAGAATATATATAGTATATGATTACCTTAATATATATTTTTGATAAATAAAAATTTTCTAGATATATATATTTATATTTAATTTATGATGCTAGAAAAATAAAGAATATAACATAATTTTGAGAATTAAGATTAAATGACATAATTTATTATATGAAAGTATTTTCTGATATATATATATAATTTGTTAAGTATTTATTATGGTGATAGTTTTATCTTATGGAAAAGAATATACGATATGATAAAAAATAATTATTTTCAAGAAAATATTTGTAACAGCACGGGTAAAAATTTGGATTTTTACCGGGACTGTAAAAGTCTTTTTATAGTGATTTACCGAAAGAATTAATCTTGGGTAATTAATTCAAGGTAAATCGGGCTTCGTTTTTTGAAACCGAGTCTTTTTCCCGCGCTCGGGATTTTTCCGTGGATTTTTCGGACCTAAGTTGGTATTTTTCGGGTCCCGCAATCCTTAGAAAAGTCACACCGGAAAATAAATAAGGGGGTATGCAGTTATTTTCTGGTCCGGTCTGGACACGACCCTGCATTATTGAGTCGCCTCAATAATGCAAGGCGGCGCCATTCTCCCGTGTTTTCCTGCCTTATCGGTATACCACCAACTTCATCTTCTTCCTGCCAAATTCCCTACCCTGCAACATGAAACCAAACCTGAAAAAAATTAAAAAAAAAAGAAAGAAAAGAGAGAGGAAAGAAAAGAAAAAAAAAAGAAACGAAAAAAAAAAAGAGAAACCAGGAAAAAAATAAAGTGAGAAAAGAAAGAAAAAAAAAGGGAGACAACCACCCGTGACCGACCACTTCCTCCCCACCACCTTCTCCACTTTCTTTTTTTTATCTCATCTCTTCCTCCCTTCATCCTCTTAATTTACCTCCTTTCCTCTACCGATTCCTCACATCTCCCTTGTACTCATCTCTCTCAGTTCCCCTCAATTCCTCTCCTTCTCACGCCTCTGTCTCCTCCACTTATGAAACCACCACCACACCACCGGCCGCCACCATCCGAGCCACCTCCACCATCTTCTTCCTCTTCACTTTTCTTCCTCCTCTTTCCCTTTTCTCCTTTCCTTTTTTCCCCCGCTTCTGTCGTCGTCGCACCAAGCCAGCAGCACAGCCGGCCGGACGAGACAACCCGGCAAACGACCCGCCTGCCTCCCTGCTCTTCCTCCCTCGATCGCCACCAGCAACCTCTTCCCTTCCACTCTTTTCGCGCCAACGGCCACGCGACACCGAGATGAAGCTCGAGTTCGACACCGGACTCACTTGCTAAGTCTCTACCCACCAATCACGCTGCCCCTCTGCCGCCGCTCCTCCCTCTCGCTGCCCCACCGTCGCCGACCTCGTTGTGAGTAGGTAAGACCCGAGAAACAACTTCTACCCCTTCCCTTCCACAATTTCTTTCTTGAACCGGATTTATTGGGCTGATTGGTTTTTTTGGTTGTGACTTTGTGTTGCTTGAATTGGGTATGGATTTAGGGGCTTGCTATGGTGTCGTTGATGAGATTCTGTGGCTGTGGGTGGTGGTGTTTTGGGTGATTGGATGGGATGGTTTGGTGTTGTTGTTGGTGCCGGATTGTTGTCATGGTAGTATGGTTGGGTGTTTTGTTTGACGATGAACTATAGCAAAGGAGCTTTGAGGACGCGTGAACAGTGTTTAGCCAGAATCTGGCGAGCTTCCGGTGTCTCGGGAATTTTCCGGCGAAGGCTCGGGACTTACCAGCGGGCAGAACGTGATATCTGGACGTGGTAATTCCTCGAACTCGTTTACACCATGGGCTCGGTTTGCACAACAGACTCGAAAACGGGCCAAACGTGCGGAGGCCAATGTTCCCGTGACACGTATGCTTTGACGGACCTAATAACGAAACCGACTGATAAGTAAAATATGTGGACGTATTATATAATTAAGTGGTTAGCGATTTAATTAAAAACGATGTCAATTTTGGATTTAACTACGTATCTATTAAATCTAATATATAAAACCTGCATAATTTATTTTATGATCATATTATGCTTGGATAATTTACTATGTTCTTGGTGTATATTGTTAACGTATAGCTTAAGTCATTATAAGCTAAACTAATCTTATTATATTACGTACGAATTTTATTCTATTAATTGTTAAATATCCGTCATATTATTTAAAGAACTATGGTATTATTATTACCTTTACTCTATTTATAAATATCGGTTATAAACGTACATATCTATTTATGAATATTGTATTTGCAACGTATCCACTATGTTAATTTCTCACAGATGGAAATGTTTTCCATTTAACGATTTTATTTTCGGATATGTTAATTATACGCCTATTATGATATATTCGTCGTTACACTATTTTAATTACTATAGCTGTCGTATACATAATTAATATCTTATTGGGAATAATTATTTTATAAAATGCTATCTACAAGTACTTTACATGATTATAATTATTTTACAGTCGTAATAGCATTGTTTAATGGAGACGGTTTTGGAACGATGATAACGATGTTAACTGTGGATAAGCCGAATAATAAATTAATCTCATGCATTGCATTCTTCGATGTGCATTATAAGTGATTGTATGTGTTGACAAGATATAGGGACAGGCAAAGCCATATGGATTAAGTGCCGGTTTCAGAGACATACCAGGTGAGGTTAAGTAAATATTTATATATTGCCCGTGATATCAAGTTGTTGTTTGTTCATGTGTGTGATGTTTGCTGATATGATACTATACTTGTGGCTGTGAATGGTTTGTTTTGTGGTGAATTAAATTGATTATTGTTACTGTTGATGTTATTGATGATGTTGGAATTGTTGGTATAAGTAAGTTTATTACTGTTGTTGTTGACTGTGAGAAATATGTGAGTTGAGTACCGAGAGTACTAGTATGGGATGACAGTTTGGAATAAGTTTGCAATATCCAGACGAGCGGAGAGGCTGCGAGCCTGCTCGGGATAATGAGATAATGGTCGGATGATAGAAATGTAGTAATTAGTCGGGGGAAAAGAAAATAATAAAATGGAAACACTTAGACATCTAGTAAGTCACAGTTAAATGTTGGAATAGCCAGATGGTAGTCTATATTTTATGGTGCTGGGGGAGAGTGTGCTTGGGGTCTGCTCCCTGTCTGTACCAGTTATTATTTTAGGCGCTGGGGGAGAGTGTGCTTGGGGTCTGCTCCCTGTCTGTGCCAGTTATACGTGGAGGTACCAGGGCAGGGTCCATGGGCTAGCTAGCTTGACTACCAAGCGACGACCATCATTTAACTAGTGATAGGGGCCCTGATAATAAAATTGGAATAACGTGTCTAGAATCACAAGTGTGTCATTTAAGGTTCGTGAGAACCTTAGTTAATTGTTGGTGATGTGACTTGGGAATTTATGGTTGTTTGTATATGTATATTTGCTTATGGATTTTACCCGGTGGGCACTTCGGACTCACCCCTCACCTGCGGGCTTTCATCCCGTAGGTTGAGTTATTTGTGGTTCAGGTTTGATGCATTCCAGACAGGCTGCGGCGTTATCCCTCGGACAGGACTCGGATCCATTAGTTTGCTTCGGTGTCACATACAGTGTCTTTGTGAGTTATTAAGTTTTTCGCTGTGCTGATTATTATTATTATTGTTGGGCCTTGGGCCGGTTGTGATGTTATTGATGATCCCGGGTTCGGGTGATATGTTTTGATGTTGGGCCGAAGGGCCAGATTTCTGATGTTTATAATTTGGGCTATTAAGCCAAAGTTTCTATTGTATACACTGTATGCTGGGTTTTGTTTGGTCAGGTGGTTACAGTTCCGGCACGTGTTTACTATGTACGGTAAATACGGGTCGGGGCGTTTCAATATTTTCGGAAAAAGGTATAATTATGATAAAGGATAATTTCATGATAATATATATAAATCGAGATGTTTTATCGATGAGTTTGATTTACAATTTATGGCATCATAGCATACCGATTATGTGCATTTATGTGAGCATATTGTTTTGTTGTATAGGTTATGATATCGGGCAGTTTCCCGAGGAGCCAGCTTTGGACCGGTCATTATCTTCAGAGTTGAGTAATCGGCTAAGGTGAGGATGGATTTCCTTCAATATGTGCCTATATTACTCGGTTGTTGTGTTTGATGATTGTTGCATTTGCTGTGGTTTAATTCGGGATGTTTATCCCAGTACTTTGATTGAGTTTTGGGATGTTAATCCCTGTGTCTTTTTGGTATAATGAATAATGGATTAAATAACAAAATATGACAAGGATGTCGATCCTCGGTTTTGGATTGGGATATCTATCCCGGTGTTTTGGTTAGGGATGTTGTTCCCTGAGACTTGGTTTTGAATGATGATAATATAATTGTCACGTGGTAAGTAGTGGTACGACTCGATGGTTTAAGACTGTTTTGTGGTGGCCATGATCTGGGTAACTTGTGATAAGCATGTCTATGCTTGGGGTGTCTATCCCGTGATTATATTTGGGATGTCTATCCCTGGGTTACTATTTTGGGATGTCAATCCCTGGGCTCTCTTGGATTTGATCTGGCACCCGAAATATGTTGAGAACCAGGTCTGACCCCTAGCTTATCCGTGACGGGGCCCGGAAAGAAAAAATTGGAAATTGGATTTTTGTTTAAGTCTTTTTGGTCTTGGACCAGTTTTGGGTCGAGTCTTTTGGATTGGTGTGTTTGGCTGTTGTGCCTGTTTTCGACCTTAAGTATTTATAGTGTTGCATATTGATTATCTATCCATGGTTGGTGGGCACTTCGGACTCACCCCTCACCTGCGGGCTTTCATCCCGTAGGTTGAGTTATTTGTGGTTCAGGTATGATGCATTCCAGACAGGCTGCGGCATTATCCCTTGGACAGGACTCGGATCCATAGTTTGCATCAATGTCGCATACAGTGTTTTTGTGAGTTATTAAGTCTTCCACTGTGCTGTTTATTGCTATTGTTGGGCCATTGGGCTGGTTGTGTTATTGTTGATGTTCCCGGGGTTCGGGTGACTTGTTTATATTTTGGGCTGTTGAGCTAGAGTTTCTGTTGTATACACTGTATGCTGGGCTTTGATTGGTCGGGTCGTTACAGTTTCGGCACGTGTTTACTATATATGGTAAATACGGGTCGGGGCGTTTCATCTGGAGTATTTAAGGACTTCTTAGACTGATTCTACTCAACCTCTAAGCACCCTTCATCCTCTTGGTCCCCTTTTTACCGGTTACCAAATAGATCTATACTCTAGTATAGATTTTAGTGTTTCAATAATTTTTGTTGGACTTCAAACATTAAGACATGAAAGGTACATGATTCATGTTCTTCAAGTAGGTAGGGAAATTATTGTCTCTCTATTGCAGGATAACCAGACTTTCCCCTCTCAAGGCTCATTGTTGAAGCCTTTGATCAGAAGTCGCATGGGATTTGTGGTGCCACAACTGTTTCTTATGTCCAGGTTTGGAAGTGTTTGCAAGTCTCCCTCACCATCCTCAAGTATTAAGATTAGGAAGCGTTAGAGTTCTGGATTTAGTCTTGTAATGGATCTATATAGTATTTCTGTATTTATCTTGTTTGATGAGACTGTATCTCTCAATCTGTACTAATCTCTTCCTATGAATGAATGCATCTACCGACTTTCCAAAAAAAACAATATGCCTACTCTCTTTCTCTCTCTTCCACGTTTTTTCTTTGCTCTCTAGCACACTCATCTTTTTTCTTTCAAATTTAAGATTTAGGGCTACTGTTTAGTTAACAGTGAGTCCCAAATCTTTGTAAATTTTTGTTTTTTCTTGTCCTTTACCCTAAATAAATGGTAGATCTGCATTGTTTTAGTTGCAGCTTTTCCCTACTCTTTAGAGAAATTTTTTTTGGAGTCATATTTTTTACGTATGTACAAAATTTTTTTTTTTTCTTTTGCAGGTCATGCAGATTCTCTTTTTTCTAGTTATTATACCTTTGTTGAAAAGTACTTTGGGACTTGTGGTGCCTCAATTTGCTTGTACTTTTTTTTATTTGGTTTTCTCTGGAACTATTACCAGTTTCAATTGTCATCCTGATATTATAAGATCCACCGCCATGAAGTTTTAAGATGTTAGCGTTGTAATCCATTTAGCTTTTTTTGTAGAATATAAAAAGTTACTCATAACACATGTTAGGAACAATAGACTTAAGCTAGAGGGGGGGTGAATAGCTTATGATCGAAAATTAAAAACTTTGCAGGAAATAAGTGCGGAATTAAAAGAATGAAGGACACAAGAGATTTATCCTGGTTCACACACACTCTACTAGTGTGGCTAATCCTGCCCTTCAAGTCTCACTTGAAGATTTCACTATCTACATTAAGCTTACGGGTGCTTAACAAACCGTTACAACCTAGGAATTCTAGTCACAAGAATCCTAAACCCTGAAAGTTCAAGTCACATGAACTTCAGCTCTCTTGCTTGAAGATACCTCACTTCAAGACTTCTCACACAAGAAGATATACCCCTCTTCTTATGAATCTAACCAAGGGAACTAACCTCCCTCAAGGTGT